>JAFFST010053309.1:56816-70058 GCA_022414735.1 Noturus placidus
TATATATATATATTTATGGCTGTTGAAAGTAGACAGGCTGATTTTCAGAAACTGCTGATCCCCTGGGGTTTTCACACACAGCAGTCTCTAAAGTGTAAACAGAATGCTGTGAGAAACAAATACCCAGCAAGTGGTGATTCTGCAGATGGAAACATGTTGTTGATGAGGGAGGTGAGAGGAGAATGGCCAGACTTGTTCAAACTGACAGGAAAGCTATGGTAACTCTAATAACCACTCGTTACAACTGTGCTGAGCTTAAAAGCATCTCAGAATGCACAACAGCAAACCTTGAGGCAGACGGGCTACAACAGCAGAACACATCAGGTGACACTCCTCGAAGATTGGAAAAAAAAAAAAACATGTGACATTTTTCTACTGACATTTTCCACCATTCTGATGTTTGATGTGAATGTTAAATGAAGCTCTTGAGCTGTAAATGCATGATTTTATGTATTGTACTGTTGCCACATGATTACCTGATAACTGCATAACAGCATGTAAGCAGATGTTCCTAATAAAATGGCCAATTAGAGTTTGAGAGGAAAAGATTAATGTGAGAGGGTAGATCAACTCTTCAGCTGTCGTTTCCTGATATTTACATCTAGATGTGCTAGACTGACATCACCAAAGTGTTGCGTTTTTCTTTTGTCTTGCTTCTCCATGCTAGTACTGCAGCTTCTTTCAGCTTTTGTTGGTTTTGGGCGGGGGTTCTCCCTTCAGTCTCCCCTTCAGGAGATAAAAAGCAGATCAGCTGGGTCAAACTGGTCATTGACTTGGCCAGTCTAAAACCTTCAACTCCCCCCCGATTAAGTCCTTTGTTTGTATTGGTACTGCGTTTGAGTAATTTTCTTGCATGATAAAGTTGCATTTACTTGCATGATAAAATCCAATTGTGAGGATCCAATCACATTTCTCTGTAAATTGGTAGACTTTTGAATTCATTCTGATGCTACCATCATGAGTTACATCATCAATAAAGATCAGTGAGCCTGTTCCAAATGTAGCCATGCAACTCCAAGCCATGACATTACCTCCACCATGTTTCACAGATGAGCTTGTTTTGGATCATGAGCAGAACCTTTCTTTCTCCTCAATTTGGCCTTTCCATCACTTTGGTAGAGGTTAATCTTGGCTCCAGAGCTTTTGTGGCTCATTTCTGTATTTCTTCCAATCTGGCTTCCCAATTTGAGTGGTGTGCATCTTGTGGTCTGGCCTCTATATTTCTGCTTTTGGTGATGACAGTGGCAGTATTTTTTGGGCTTTTACTTCCCAGCCCTCACAGTGTTTCTGTCATAAACTGCTGTCATGTTCCTTGGCTGACCTGTTCGATGTCTGGTTGTTAGTACACCAGTGGTTTCTTTCTTTTTCAGGACATTCCAAATTGTTGTATTGGCTGTACCCAATGCTCATTTTCTCAGCTTCAAAATGGCTTACTTTTCTCCCCTAGACAGCTCTCTCCCCTTCATGTTGGTTTACCTTTTTTAACAACAAATGCAGTCTTTACAGGCAGAACTAAGGGCTCAAACCAAGAGTAGACATTCAGAGCTATTAATTGTTGTGATCACTTAAAAATGGGTGGGTTCAAGCAAAAGGTACCATGCTCTAAATTGTTGAACACAGCTGGATGTTAATATCTGGAATTGAAACCTGAAATTCTGATCTATCGTCTCATACAGTATTCATCTTTTGATCTGACACTCCAATGTCTTCAGTGCATAACAAAAACCAAACGATAGCTCTAAATGAGACAGACGTAGATGATGACTATGAGGGACAGTAATAGCACTGGTCTTAAGTAGTTTTCGCTTACCATACACCAGCAGTGTGTACTGGTCGGCTGCGCGGCCGTAATTATTGTGAGCCTGACACAGGTAGGTGCCGTTGTGTGTTTGGCTAAGGCGAGACATGACCAGGGTGGTGCCGGAAATTTCAGCCCTCTCAGGCAGAGTGTCGTTCACTCTCGACCAGTGAATGTCCCGTGGCCTAAAGAAACACAGAGAAAAAGACAGAATAAAAACAAAGCATGAATGATCGAGACAAACAAAAACAAAGACTGAAGCTTCCCATTCAAAATGGTTAAGAGTTTATTGCTTGTTAAAGGGGTTCTGCATGGAACCTTTACTAATGAAGAAATTGGACTTGGATTTATGGTTTTACATTTGAATCTTCAAGGGTTTCCCGAAAAAAAACGGCCAAACAACCACGGGTTCTAATATGGGACGGGTTGATACTAATACCGGTACCAAAAACTGCTCTGATAGCAACAATTGATACCACGTTATATGATGTATTATTATACAATTTATTACGATGTATTATATGTACGAAGCACTATTGAACAGACATAGAAAGAAACATTAATCTGGACTTATTTAATGATCATTGATGATGATCAAAGCAAGGTAAACTGTGCAATATCAAGAGGAGCAACTATAGCATCATCCTACAACACAAGCAACCTCATGAAACATCTAATGGCATGTAAACAGTATTTTAGCGTATTAGAGAGCGTGAGAGCGGTTTGTCCGAGCTGCATACCATGAACTCTACACATACAATATTTGCAAGCAAATGTATAGAAAACCTGTTGCAACAGTGAGGCCACTTCACTTCTGCAAGCACTGAGTATATGTCCTTCTCCCTCACTCACCACTTTGCAGCAGCACACAGCAGCAACCAAAATAAACACAGCTAAATACAATATCTCATGAGAGTCAGGATTGCTTAAGCCTCAATAGATCACTCATTTCGATATCTGTATCGGAGTTCATCTCGACGAGTACTGTCTGAACATTTCCGAAAAACATTGAACATAAAAAAAAAATCAGAAATCCCAGTACAACAAGATCATAGTTATTTGGCACCTGATATAGACACCAGGAGGATAATGAATGGAAGGCTGTGGTACAAAGACCATGAACGCAAAGAGATTCTGGGATGCACACGTCGTCACAGCTGTGACGTGATCCGTGAGCCTGTTCTCATCTCAATGGCTGAAAAAGAGTTATCCTTCATCCATCCCTGGCTAGATTACAATCCCTCTATCAGCTTTGCTAATAATCCTGCTGGACAATTTTAATTACAGCCTGCCCAGGATTCACATCCCATGTCACACGCACACACATACACACAAGCACGCGCGTGACCTAACAAACAGCTGTAGGCTACTAATAAACACACCTCGGCAACAACAGTGGACAGGGTTTAATTGGTGATTAATGTCAGAGGAGCAGGATCATTATAGCTCTATAACGGTACGATGTGCTCAGTGTAGCGTGAGCGCAGGGCTTGGAAGTGGCTGTTTCTGTCCCTCACTCTTTCATCTTTACAAGCCGGTGCTGCTTTCTATCCTGTCCTCCTCACACTTGTTGGTGTTTGCAATTACTTCATTTACTTTCACACTTAACCCATTCATCACACTCGATCTTGCCAGAGCACTGATCCCTTTATCCTCCCTACACCCTTGTTCTCAAGGCCCTATCCAAGTCCATCACTCGATCCGTCATCTGTTCGTTCACCCCATAAAAGGACGTGCCGCCGGCACAGTTTCCCTCCATCTATCCTTCAGTCCTCACTTTACTTACGAGAATCCAGGGGGTTTTAACGGTTCTACTCTCATAGCCTCTTAAATTCATAAAGACCAGAAAGATAAAAAAAAAACAAAAGAAACAAATAAATCAAACGTTAGGTACATCTAGTGGCAGTTGCCCCAGATCTGAGATTTCTGAATTTGCTTTTATTTTTGCGCAAAAATAATTACACTTTCAATGTTGCACAGAAAGGCACAACACACACCCAAACCCACACACGTGTATACACACTCACAGTGGATTTCCATTGACGAAGCAGGTAAGGCTGAGCGAGTCCCCCTCTCGCAGAATACCCTGTGGGGGGCTGATCCTCACCGTGGGGGCGACTATGGAGAGACAGAACAGGAACAGCTCATTGTAGTGTTTTTACATCATCTGCGATGCTGAGCATCCCACAATGCCTCGTGCAATCATTATGTCGCTTCTTTGTCCATAATCAGGCAACAACATAATTAGAGGCAATGGCTTTTAAAATCTTGCCAAGAGTACAGGCTTTAGCAGATGGCTATACCGTGGGCTAATAATTAGCTCTAATGGGCCGTGATTTGCAGTACCCATTGTATCCTGTTACATTGTAAAGACAATATATTGCAGCCCAGGTTCATTCTGACCTCGTAAACACTTCTTTAACACTAACATAAACGTCACAGGATTAAATCCATTTGACTGTAAATTCTTAACAATTGTTTATTTGCTTCTGTCGCCTACATTTCAAATGATTTCTTCTTCTTCTTCTTTTTCTTGGCACCCATGTATACATAGCTAATTGCGAGTTAATAAAAAATAAAACTCTCACAGTGGACATCCAGGCGGTAATGGCGAACTCTTTTCTGTCCCACGAGTGCCGGGTGGGAAGCCTCACAGCTGAGAGCAGCACCGTTGTCCTTCCTCTCCACGGAAAGCTGTATGGTGTTGGACACACTCACAGTCTTTCCGTTCTCCTGCTGAGACACCACACCTGAGAGACAGACGGACAGAGAGAAACAATGTTCCGTGTGGTCAGCGTTGCATTTTGTGGTTCTGTGTACAGAATGTCCCCGTTTTGGTTGGTTTATATCTTGTTTCATGAATGATATTTCATCACATGACAATTAAATTTTCCAGAAATTACCTCACTATATTATGAAGAGAGAGTGAGAGAGATAAAGACAGTGACAGAGAGAGAGAGAGAGAGAGAGAGAGAGAGAGAGAGAGAGAGAGAGAGAGAGAGAGAGAGAGAGAGACTGGTCTCATAAACAGAAAACACATTAATTCATATTAACTGAATTGTACAAAACCTCCTGTTAGTCTCACATTCACTCACCACAAACAAAAGCATTTCTATTTCATCATTGGCATCAAACTGGTAATATATATCACTTTTTTCATATAATAACATTAATTGGATATGAAATATCTTACTCTACAAATATATTTTTTTGTGCAATATATACTTTTTTTGTCAACTCATCATCATTTTATTCTTTCAACAGTGTACTGGCGCTTTAATTCAGCGCAAGCAGCTCTGCAAAAAAAAAAATAATAAAAAATAAAAATAATAATTGACTCGACGCCGAAACTCCCACTTCACTGCTTACAAACAGAATGACAAACGTCATTCCACACAAGAGACATCTTTACACACATCTTCTTTTCCCAAGCTCTTCGATTGACAGGATGTACAGTGCATCCGGAAAGTATTCACAGCGCTTCACTTTTTCCACATTTTATTATGTTACAGTCTTATTCCAAAATGGATTCAATTCAATATTTTCCTCAAAATTCTACAAACAATACCCCATAATAACAACATGAAAGAAGTTTGTTTGAAATCTTTGCAAATTTATAAAAAAAAAAAAAAAAAAAAAAAAAAAAAAAAAAAAAAGCACATGTACATAAGTATTCACAGCCTTTGCCATGACACTCAAAATTGAGCTCAGGTGCATCCTGTTTCCACTGATCATCCTTGAGATGTTTCTACAACTCGATTGAAGTCCACCTGTGGTAAATTCAGTTGATTGGACATGATTTGGAAAGGCACACACCTGTCTATATAAGGTCCCACAGTTAACAATGCATGTCAGAGCACAAACCAAGCCATGAAATCCAAGGAATTGTCTGTAGACCTCCGAGACAAGATTGTAACGAGGCACAGATCTGGGGAAGGGTACAGAAACATTTCTGCAGCATTGAAGGTCCCAATGAGCAAAGTGGCCTCCATCATCCGTAAATGGAAGAAGTATGGAACCAGCAAGACTCTTCCTAGAGTTGACCACCCGGCCAAACTGAGCGATCGGGGGAGAAGGGCTTTAGTCAGGGAGGTGAACAAAAACCCGATGATCACTCTGACAGAGCTCCAGCGTGTCTCTGTGGAGAGTGGAGAACCTTCCAGAAGAACAACCATCTCTGCAGAACTCCATCAATCAGGCCTGTATGGTAGAATGGCCAGGTGGAAGACACTCCTCAGTAAAAGGCAAATGACAGCCTGCCTGGAGTTTGCCAAAAGGCACCTGAAGGACTCTCAGACCAAAGATTGAACATAGTTTGAACTCTTTGACCTGAATGGCAAGCGTCATGTCTGGAGGAAACCAGACACCACTCATCACCTGGCTAATACCATCCCTACAGTGAAGCATGATGGTGGAAGCATCATGCTGTGGGGATGTTTTTTCAGTAGCACGAACTGGGAGACTAGTTAGGATCAAAGAAAAGATGAATGCAGCAATGTACAGAGACATCTTTGATGAAGACCTGCTCCAGAGCACTCTGGACCTCAGACTGGGGTAAAGGATCATCTTCCAACAGGACAACAACCCTAAGCACACAGCCAAGATAACAAAAAAGTGGCTACAGGACAACTCTGTGAATGTCCTTGAGTGGCCCAGCCAGAGCCCAGGCTTGAACCCGATCGAAGATCTCTGGAGAGATCTGAAAATGTCTGTGCACTGACGCTCCCCATCCAACCTGATGGAACTTGAGAGGTCCTGCAAAGAAGAATGGGAGAAACTGCCCAAAAATAGGTGAGCAAGTGCACTCAACTTCTTTGGTGGACCATGGCGAGGCCTGTTAAACCACTGTATGGTCTTGGCCACCGTGCTGCAGCTCAGTGTCAGGGTCTTGGCAATCTTCTTATAGCCTAGGCCATCTTTATGTAGAGCAAAAATTCTTTTTTTCAGATCCTCAGAGAATTCTTTGCCATGAGGTGCCATGTTGAACTTCCAGTGACCAGTATGAGGGAGTGTGAGAGCGATGACACCAAATTTAACACACCTGCTCCCCATTCACACCTCAGACCTTACGACACTAACAAGTCACATGACACGGGGAAGGAAAATGGCTAATTGGGCCCAATTTGGACATTTTCACTTAGGGGAGTACTCACTTTTGTTGCCAGTGGTTTAGACATTAATGTCTGTGTGTTGAGTTATTTTGAGGGGACAGTAAATTTACACTGTTACACAAGCTGTACACTCACTACTTTACATTGTAGCACAGTGTCATTTCTTCAGTGTTGTCACATGAAAAGATATCATCACATATTTACAAAAATGTGAGGGGTGTACTCACTTTTGTGAGATACTGTAAATAAAATCTATTTATATAGTCATGCTTATATGTACTTTATTAAAGCACTAATAAATTTTGATAAAACATTATAATAAAATATTATAAGACTCGATACCGACTGCAAGCCAATCACTGAACAAACTGACCATCCTGAAGTAACACTAGCTACTTGTTACACTTGGACACACCTCACATGCGTTTTACATGCACATGAAGCACGAGAAAAATAGGCAATGCCATTTTGAGCTTAAGGCACAACAACAATGCTACAGTACTCACTATGATGCTGCTTATTTTCTACTAGCAAGACTGGAGTATTTTTAAATGACACGTTAGTAACAAGCTAACAGTAGCATACCCTCCTATATAGCCTTAGCATAACCGCGAGAGAAGCATGACTAATATCAAAACACTAACTAATGACATCGTTTCACCTGCTAGACTGAGAGTGAAAAATGTTGTCATACAGTCAAAATGCTGCGAGACTGCGATACACTGGCCTGCTGTCCCTTCCATACCTACAGTCATGGAGATGTTGCAATGGGGCGTTTGCTTTTACAGATGAGTCAAACATTCACAGATTATACAAGGAATTTAATAGCGATATAGGACAACTGATTACTCCTGTAATCCATTAAAACATAGGGGGGGGGGGTGTAATGCAGTGACGTATACATGACCATTGTAATTTTATCGACTTGGCGATTTTCAATCTCATATTTCATTATTATCCATCCATCCATCCATCATCTATATGGCTTATCCTTTTCTTCAGGGTCACGGGCAACCTGGAGCCTATCCCAGGGAGCATGCCAATCCATTGCAGGGAACAAGTCACATACACATTCACACACCCATTCATACACTATTGACACTTTGGACATGCCAATCAGCCTACCATGCATGTCTTTGAACTGGGGGAGGAAACCGGAGTACCCGGAGGAAACCCACGCAGCACGGGGAGAACATGCAAACGCCGCACACACAGGGCCACGGTGGGATTTCATTATTATTTATTTCATTATTCACATACTTTATAACCAAGATGTGTCATTACAAAAAGTACTATTATTTTAAGTAATAGCAGTAAAATAAAGAGAGACCACATGGACAGAGAAACACAAAGTATTTAATACGCACAAGCACCTGGGTACCGCCTCTGGCACAGAGATGCTGAGACTGTTTATCTGTGAATGTGTATGCTGCGTGTGTGTGTGTGTGTGTGTGTATATAAAGTGTGTGAGTATGTGGCGGGGGACTAATCAGGCAGACAGCCAGATGGACAGATGTGTCTAAGACTGTAACAAAATAGCAACGCGGAGAGATGTACTGATTCTCTGACAGACAAACGACAGAGATTAGGAGGACAGAAGAGACGCTTGTGCACAACAAGCAGAGAGAGAGAGAGAGAGAGAGAGAGAGATAAAGAGAGAGAGAGAAACAGAGATATAGATAGAGAGAGAGAGATAGATAGATAGAGAGAGAGAGAGAGAGAAAGAGAGAGATCCAGACAACCTTCTGTAGGAAAAGATATGTGGTGTTTCCTATAGTGTGTTTCTCAAATGTAAGAGAACTGAACACACCTTTGTCATGGATGGTGTGAGCGAGTGAGTGACTGAGCATTTGAGTGTACTATATATCGAGTGTACAATAATAGACTTGACTGAGTATCTGAGTTAGTGGTGTGGTTATGGAGCAGTTGGTAGTGCGGGTTGTCCACTAATCATAGGGTTGGTGGTTCGATTCCCGGCCCATGTGACTCCACATACCGAAGTGTCCTTGGGAAAGACACTGAACCCCAAGTTGCTCCCGATAGCAAGCTAGCACCTTGCATGGCAGCTCTGCTACCTTTGGTGTAAGAAAGCTATTTATATAAGTGCGCCATTTACCATTTAGTGCTGAATCTGAGCTAGGCAGGATTATGACCTATAAAGTGAACGTGTATCGATTTGTGCTTGCTTATATACACACATGAATAGAAACTACACACTTTCAAGACCTTACTGGGTCTCTCAATATGTTACCGTTGTCCATACAGACTTGTACAACAAACACACACGTACAGTATTGGCATACTAACCAGGAATCTCTCGGCGGTCTCGGATCCAGCGCAGCGTAGCAGGAGGTTTGCTCCTCTCCGACATGCAGGTGAGCTCCACCTCTCCACCCTCCACCGCTTCGCTCTTCACCTCCACTGTGGGCACCTCCGGGGGCACCACCACTGACAGCGTGGCCACCTGGTGGTGCGTTGAGTCCGTGTAGAGCTGGCAGAAGTAGCCACCCTCGTCAGACACGCTCACGTTACTCAGTGCGATGCGCACCAGGCGTGGCGTGAACAGCACCATCTGAAAGCGCTCGTCCTTCAGCGCTGAGACAGAGAGAGACAGAGAGCAAGCGATCTTAACATTTATTTAGTCACGAACATTAACTGGGATGCACAAGAACGGTGCGGCATGAGAGATAGAGGCTGTACATTGAGACAGTACACTGTCTTTATTTAGTGTTAGAATTGATTTGCGTGCGTGTGTGTGTGTGTGTGTGTGTGTGTGTGTGTGTGTGTGTGTGTAGAAATGAATTTCTCTCCAAGTTTCCGTGTATATAATTGAATATGTGTCAAAAGTTATGATACAGAAAAGCCTTGCAGTACTCTAATCGTGGCATGGTCATGCCAAGAAAGCTAATATGAGCTAATACACTGCTATTAGCGAGGGCTATTCATCTTTATTAAATGAGACAGCTGTGGGAGAAAATGATATAGAGTATAGACAGAGAAGGACAGTGAGATACTGAGATGAGGCGATAAACACAGAGCTAGAAAGAGGACAGAACGCGAAGATTAAGGGAGGCAAATTTATACATCCTACAGAAGCACCAAAATGTCTGAAATGTCCAGTTTCTATAGAAACTGCACACTTCACTTTACCACATCTATAGCTATTGACCTAATCTATTCTATCTATCTATCTATCTATCTATCTATCTATCTATCTATCTATGAAGAGGAAAAGAGAATCAGAGACAAGGGGCTTAGATGTAGGTTGAGCTGCAGGAAGCATGTTGGGTAAATAAGAAGGGACGATTGTTGAAATAAAGTAAAAGATAAGGGGACAGAACAGAATATAAAGAAAGGCTATGGAACAGAGCCAGCAAGGCAGTCTCAGAGATGAAGATGAGATGCCACAGGTTTGGGTCCTAGACAAAAACGGAGGGATTATCGACCGTCATAAAGGAGGGGATGCAAAACCTGGAGCGGGCAATAAAGGAAATGAGAAAAAAAAAACAAGAGATGAGCTGATATAAAAGAAACAGGAGAGGACAGGAGAGAAGAGAGGAGGGGAGGAGAAGAAGAGAGAGGAGAAGAATGGGTGAGGAGAGAAGAGGGGGGAAGCAGAGAGAAGAGGAGGTGAGGAGGGAGATTAGAAGAAAGAGGAGGAGAGAGAGGAGGAGAGAGGAGAAAAAAAGAGAGATGACAAGGGGAAAGGGGAGGGAAGGAAAGGGCAGGAGAGGAGAAGAGCAGGGAAGAGAAAGGAAGAAAGGAGAGGAGCAGAGAAAAAAGGAGAGGAAAAGAATGGAGAAGAGAGGAGAGAAGAGGAAAGCAGAAGACAGGGGAGGAGAGGAGCAGGAAGAAGATGTGAGGAGAAAAAAGAACAGTGGAGAAGAGGAGAGGAGGATAATGAATATGGGAAAGAAAAGGTAAAGTACAAGTTCTTGCCAAACTGCTGACACAGGTAATCAGTGCCCTGACGGAGAGCAAAATAAGGGATGGATGGATAAGAGAAGTGAAGGAAAAAACAGTTTTTACTTTACTAAAGGAGCAGATAAAAAATCAATAGTTGGAAATTGAGAATAATAACAAATAATGATAAGTGGAACAGCCAGTGTGAGCTAAGGCAGTGAGTGTAGGCTCATTATATATTGACTAAAGGCTAACATTATCCCGAATGGCCTTCTGTTTTTCTGGCAAGCGAGAATGGTATGGACGTCCCTAGAAGCAGAAATGGACGTCCGTCCTATTCTCATGAAGCATCTCAAAGCAATCAGTGCAATACACAAAATGTACAATAATTGGAGCCCTGAGATGTGCATGTCTGTAGGCTGGGCTTTTCGGTCCTGGTTATTTATGATTTTCAGTCCACTGTGAGAGAGTTTAAACCAGCGAGGGAGTGAGCAACGGAAAAAGGAACTAAGAGTGGGTGGAAGGGAGGAGATGGAGGTATAAGTGCGGTATGGACTGAATAGGAGCTTCACGAAGCCAGTGAGCAGAGCGACTATAGGAGTGAGAGAATGAAAGTGGAGAAATGAAGATGAGTGAGCGAGCGAGTGCGTGAAATAAAGGGCGAATGAGGCAGAAAGTGAGACTAGCGACTGAATGGTAAAAGTGAGGGAGGGAGAAAGAATTGAATGAGGGTTGGAAGAGCTGGTATACGGGTGAGCTGAAGTCTGAATGGGCATGGCACTGAGAGACTGTGGGAGGGACGGAGGGCAGAATGGAGTGAGCAAGGACGTGAGTGAAGCACTATGGGTTGGATTTAGATTTGAGTTACACGGGTTTCCAATTCGGGTTTGAATGGAGAAGGACGCGAAGCTGGAGGCTTCTGCTGATTTCGATTAAAATTTTAATGAATTTGTGCTTTTTTGGTCATATAATATACTTTAACTTATTTTACTCCTTATCTTTGCTAATAATTAAAAATTTTTGTCACGTTAAAATGTCTGGAAAGAATACGAAAACCCGTGGTGGCACTAAAACACGACTGAGGCCAAGTGCGCGCGCCATGAGCGAGTCCCCTTCTCCCCCTGAATCCGCGTTGCAGAGCAGTGACTTTGATCTCATTGTTGTTGATCGCACTCAAGCTTGTGCTGTTGGCTTCATTGAGGAAGGATATCGCTGATTCTCAAGGAAGCGCTGTCTACTATCCAGCTTGACCTGCATGCTGTGAAAATACAGCAGGCTAGTGATAAAGTTGGTACCGAGGCTGCAATATCAGCACTGAAAGGTACGGTTGTGGAAATGGAGCACGCGCTGTTCGGTTGTATACATGACATAGCACACATGAAATCTACCATCGAGTCTCTCACTGCGACTGTGACTCAATTACAGAATAAATGTGAGGATTTGGAGACAACGTCGCGGCGCAATAACGTTCGAATAATGGGAGTTCCAGAAGGTTCTGATACATGTTCAACTGCTGCTGTAGCGGCTTTGTTAAAAGAGGCGTTTGGTCTGGAGAAGTAGCCGGTTTTGGACCGGTCCCACCGGACCCTTCAGCCGAAGCCCAAGCCTGATGAACGACCACGAGCTATTGTGTGCAGATTCCACTATCACAGTGAATGTGTTGATATTTTACGCCGTGCGAGAGAGCTCTAGCGGATTAAAGTGAAGAATTTGATTATTTCCGTTTTCCCTGATTATACACCTAAGATAGCTCGGGCTCGAGCTGCATTTAATGAGGTTCAGCGTCAACTTTGTGATGTTGAGGGCGCTCGGTATGGAATACTTCACCCAGCTAGGTTTCGCATTACACATAACGGTGTCCAGAAGGACTTTATTTCAGCGGAGGAAGCAGTAGACTTTGTGAAACTCCTGATATCAGGATGAAGTGTATCACCTGCACAACGGCGTGTTTTGTTTTTTGTTTTTTTTTAAGTTAAGGACATTATATCTGTTATTGTGCGCAGACTGTTTATCGGATTTGAAGTCAGTAGGGGATTTTTCTCTTACTGAAATCTTTTGTTTTGGTAAGGGTTGGTTAGTTCAGCGTTCTTTCCAAGAGGTTGTCTCAATATGGAGAACTTTTGGTTATAGAGGGATACACTGCTGTCTCCTTTGGGTTAAGGAGACTTTGGGTGTTTTTATGTTTGAGGGATTGCTGTGAGGAGGGAAAATCACTCCGGCTCTAATTGACTATTTATATCCCTATGGTTTACTTTATTAGATGGTTAGTAGTGATATTGATCCCAGCACGGCTAGGACAGGCACACCTTTTAAGATTTATTAGTTGGAACGTCATAGGTATGGGTAATCCTGTTAAGAGATCTAAGGTTTTTATATATTTTTTATATTTGAAACTTTTAAAAACTCTGATATAGTATTTTTACAGAAGAC
>JAFFST010053309.1:81579-94654 GCA_022414735.1 Noturus placidus
ATACACTACGGACACTTTAGACACGCCAATCAGCCTACCATGCATGTCTTTGGACTGGGGGAGGAAACCGGAGTACCCGGAGGAAACCCCCGATACACCGGGAGAACATGCAAACTCCGCACACATGGCCCTGGCGGGACTCGAACCCCAGACCCTGGAGGTGTGAGGCGGACGTGCTAACCACTAAGCCCCCGTGCGCCCTGCTTTAGTTGTGTAGTCTGTCTTATTTCTGTAGCAGTGTTATTGTGGAAAGGTGTGAATTGTTTTCCCAGTACAGGGCTCACACTCCTCCCATTTCCCATCGGCCTGCTCACCAGCAGCTCAACACAGAGTCTCCGATACTCTACACACAGAAACCCAACAGTGTCCTGATTAATCCTATAACAGACTTGCAACAACTAGATAATCCATCTGTTTAAAAATGTCTGATCAGTCAATTTCCATTCTGCCGGAACGCTCTGTGAGAATTTTTAGCTCTACTTCACCTTTTCTGTAATTCAGCACCATATTCCGGCCTCTTCAAAGAGTTGTAATGCTGCTGTGTGCCTTTTTACGGAACATTCTTGCCATCATCAGATGCAAATCAGTTGTGCAATGCATGTGTCTGGTAACTAACAGGCGACTGGCATTCTTCAACATAAACACAGATGGGGACCAGGGTTTCTGAAACTTTTCAGTTCAGTTTGGCATGTGTCAAACATACAACTTTACTAAATGATTGATAAATGAGGCCCAATCATTTTTTTTCCTGTTTGGTTGAGGGGTTGCCAATCATTTCGCTACAGAGTTACACTTTTTGTTTTGGTTGTTAGAATTATTCCCACAATAAAAAAAATCCTGTTGCTCATAAATCGGTCAGTTCCACATTGAAAGCATGGTGTGGAATAAGGTTGCACACTCCAGCTAGCTTTCAAGTAAGTAGATTCTGCTCTTAATTAATTAATCAATTTGTATAGCGCTTTTTACAATGGACATTGTCTCAAAGCAGCTTTACAGAAATATCATTTTACATTTACATTTACATTAACAAGCGACTTACAAATGCGAGCACACTCACACACCAATGGTAGCAGAGCTGCCATGCAAGGTGCTAGCTTCCCATTGGGGGCAACTTAGGGTTCAGTGTCTTGCTCAAGGACACTTCGTCATGGGATCAACCGGTCCGGGATTCTAACCACCAACCCTACGGTTAGTGGATTAGTGGACAACCCGCTCTACCGACTGAGCCACAGCCGCCTCTTCAATCTCATCTATTCGCTCCAGGTGTTCACTTCAAGCCAAATCCTGTGTATAAGCTTGGTTTATTTTGTTACTTAACAAATGCTTGAATGTCGACCTCTGACCTGATGGTGTGCTGTGCTCACCTCGTGTGCCGTTAAAGAACAGCGTCTGCCTGCGCGGGTTCTGGATGACCACTATGGAGCCGTCATAGTTCTGGAGGCGGCAGGAGATCTGCGCTGTGCCGCCCTCGAGAACTGTCACATTTTCAGCCTGCACCGCCTGGCTCCATGCTGAGAGAGAGAGAGAGAGAGAGAGTGAGAGAGATTGAGAGAGAGAGAAACAACATCAATTACAAATATGTTGGTTAGCTCAAAATCATAATTGTTATTCTTGTCCATGAGTGTGGGCTGACGCTCTGTTCAGTCTGTTCACACGGCTTTCCATCATTCTTTTCAATAAAAGCAGACGAACAACATACAGAACAAGCACTGCCTTTCAATAATTATCCCTCATCTCATGACAATGTAAGGCACGCTAGCGCTTTCTCTATCTTATTAGCAGCAGACACGCTACACTCTTGAATTCAACACAGGAATAAAAATATTCAAATAAAAATGTAAGTATATTACATATGCAGTAACAGCATGCATGTGTAAAAACTTTAAATCGTCCATTTCAATCATTGTGTGTAACGCTAGTTCTTTATAACCTTTTCTTGCCCATTCAGTTGAGGGGTGCCAATAATTTAGGAGGTGTTGTATGCTTTGAAATTTAATTTGCTTATAATTGCATGAAATTGCATGCTCAGATCCAGACTTCTGGAACAAAAGTGCACACTCCAGGTGTCATGGGATTGCTTTCAAGGAATTTGATTCTGAGAATCGGTGAGAACTGGTGCAGTGTCCATTTTGAACCGGTTTCCCCCACTCACAGATTCTGTGGTGTGCTGGCAGCCGTGCGCCTTTAATGTGCTCACTGGCAAATGGCATTGGATTTCTCAAATTTTTGCATTTCCATATTCTGGGCTTTTGCAGGATTTGCTGAAGCCAGTGCTGCATTGCTAATGTTTAACTAAGCAGCGTCTGGCCACGGCTTTCGCAACCAGACAGCATGCCATTAGCCTTGCTGCAGAAATAAAGCCCCTGGACGCGAGTCACTGGCAAAATGCAATTATCCGCAGTGCTGACACCGAGGTCGCTACTACCTATCTGATGTTATAGCCGAGCCCACAAACTAGACAAGATGTTTATACATCTGTAGAATTTGATGGATACTGGACATCAGGATGATCTTTGTAGGACTGCCGTAGCTCCTGAGGCCATTTCTCCCACCCAAACCACCTGAGCTGACTGCCTTACTGACTATTTGAGTCATAAGGGCCAATTAATCAGCTAACTACTCTGGAGCAGCGCTGAGTTGGGAATGAAACAGGAAAGCACGCGACTTAATACCCCAGGTAATCTGAACATATTGCTAGTGCACCTGTTATCCTCCATGCCAGGTGGTGTTTTCTCTGGATATCCATGAAGCTGCACACCATCAGAGCTGTCAATCAAGAGCTATAGCTTCACAAGAACTGCTGAGGTAGCCGTACGCCTACAGAGCCATAAATGTCTTGTTCACATCGAAAAAAAAAAACTACAGAGGCGGAATAAGGAGAAATAGAGGGAAGTGATAGACCATCTGATAGCAGGGAGCTATTTAGCAGTGCGAGTCGCCCACTGCTATTTGTCCTGGTCCTCTGACTTCATTTAAATTTGATTTAGTCCGACTTAATCAGGTTTAGAGACCATACCACTACATTCACCATTGAAAGCTTGAAGGGTAATAAAACATTATCAAGTGAGGTATTGAGTTGAAAATAAAAAAATAAAAGAAAGAAGGATGAAAATGGGTAAATAGAAAAAGAGAGAGCTTTATTCTCCAACAATTGTCGTTGTCATTACCACTTCCATTCCGCTCATCAATACTGTGATTGATATTTGGGCGATGGCCCTATGCCACTGCCATTACAATGATTATTCTAAGGACTGTGATTAGTCAGCACTTTGGCACCTACAGACTGGGCCACTATTGTTGTAATGAGCCCTAATTGTTCTATACATCAAGCGAATGCTTGGTAGTGAAGTCACAGTGATGAAAGACTTCGCAGCGGATCGGGAACAAACATCATGGAACCCGCGACAAGAGTGGCGATGCGGTTTTGACTTGGAAGTCAAACAAAAACATGGCTAATTGAGGGTCTGTTAAAAGCATCTGCCAGCTGCCTCCTCACCACATAAATGAGTGAAATGAAGTAGCAAGAGTGGCAAAACAAATGACTAAATCTGCCCGACCAATCTCATGCCCAACAAAGCGCCAGCTTGTGTAGACTGAGATGCTGAAATCATATCCTACAACAGAAGACGGATGGCTGTTGAGATTTCCACAGCTGTAAGACGTACAACATGAACGTAGTCGTCTCGTCTCGGGAAATGTCTGCGATGTTGTGGGTGCATCGTGGGTACGCTAATGAGAGAAGTGAAACTCTAAGACCTGTAGGAGATGGATTAATCCTGACCCCATTAAAATCAAGCCACAATAACACAAACACACTTAACATCCTTGAGAAATGGGTTAAACTGGCGGGTAAAGCAATCAATACAGGACTTCTCTGAAAAGCATGTCAATTTAGCTGGGAGATAAAAAAAAATTAGAAAAGAAAATCAAGTTCGAGTGCACTCAACGTCTCCACCAGATGGGGGCGACGTACCAATGCTGCAAAACTGCTCTCAAAAACACATCAGCGCCCTCTCGGCATAGTGAAAAACAGCCCTAATTTCATAGACCCAAGTGTGAGAGAGACAGGCCATCGTTTCCAAAAGAACAAATAAATAAATAAATAAATAAAGAGCTTATGGATTGAATAAACAAGGCTGTGGTTCAGGTGGGTGTGTTGTGTCTGTGAGAAGCAGCGCTGAATTATGGGAGATGTAGGCAAATAAGCTTTAGGGAGTGGAGCATGCCAGGTATAGAGTACAGTAAATCTATACTATCAGTCACCAGGAAAGGATTAAAGGGCTGAATTACAGCCTCTGCACGATCAGGGACGCACATCGCCCACCACAAATTGCACACACACACACACACACACACACACACACACACACACACACACACACACACACTATATCCATCCATCCATCTTCAACTGCTTACTCCTTTTCAGGGTCACGGGGGAACCTGGAGCCTATCCCAGGGAGCATCGGGCACAAGGCGGGGTACACCCTGGACAGGGTGCCAGTCCATTGCAGGGCACAATCACATACACACTCACACACACATTCACACACTATGGATAATTTCCATCCAAATGTTCCACAAGTTTCAAGAAACACTGTTAAAAGTTGAATGGTAAGTATGGTTTTCTTTAGAATAACATAAGACACAACAAGAAGAGTCAACCGAAACAAATACTACTGTACTATTCCAAAATAACACCGAATAACATTGATTGTCTCATTACAATGGCACCTGTCTAGGGGTGGGATATGTTGATGTGTTGGAAGCAGGAAAAATGGGCAAGTGTAAGGATCTGAGCGGCTTTGACAAGGGCCACATTGGGATGGCTAGGTGACTGGGTCAGAGCATGATCAAAACGCCAGGTGTTGTGGGGTGTCCCCGTTATACAGTGGTTAGTACGTAACAAAAGTGGACCAAGGAAGGAGAACTGATGAACTGGTGACAGGATCATGGGCTCACTGATGTGTGTGGGGAGCAAAGGTTAGCCTGTCTGGTCTGAACCCACAGAAAAGCCACTATAGTGCAAATTGTTGAAAAACTTTGTGTCCTGGCATTCCCGTGGATGTTACGTTGACACGTACCACCCACCTAAACATTGTTACAGACCAAGTACACCCCTTCATGGCAACGGTGTTCCCTAATGTCAGTGGCCTCTTTCAGCAGGATAATGCCCCTTCCACACTGCAATAATTGTTCAGGAACGGTTTGAGGAACATGACAAGGAGTTAAAGGTGTTGAGTTGGACTCCAAATTGCCCAGATCTCTATCAAATCGAGCATCTGTGGGATGTCCTGGACAAATAAGTCCAATCCTAGGAGGCCTCACCTCGCAACTTACAAGACTTAAAGGATCTGCTGCTAACATCTTGGTGCCAGATACCACAGCACACCTTCAGAGATCTTGTGGAGTTCATGCCTCGACGGGTCAGAGCTGTTTTGGTGGCACAAGGAGGACCAACACAATATTACGGTGGTTTAAATGTTATAGCTGATCAGTGTACATATTCGGAAAGATAATATCAGTGGGACACAAATTGTGGAATCACCCATATCTTGAGACATAAACCTGAATTAAAAAAAAAAAAAATTGGCACATCAGCTTTACAGATGGAAGACAACTACGCCCTCATCTATTCATTCTCTCAGAACTCGTCCTCTGTTTTATTCGTCCATCTGGTGAAAGAGTGAAAGCCACTTTGTATTAATTGACCCTTTCTTCCGTCGTCTTCTTATCACATTCCTCTTTCTCTCTCTCTCCAATTTTCAATGATTACAGACACATCTGTTCAGACCACCTGAAGTATAATGAGTACGAGAGAGAGAGAGAGAGAGCGAGAGAGAGAGAGCGAGAGAGAGTGAGAGAGAGAGAGCGAGAGAGAGAGAGCGAGAGAGATAGAGAGAGAGAGCGAGAGAGAGAGAGGGAGAGAGAGAGAGAGCGAGAGAGAGAGAGAGTGAGCGAGAGAGAGAGCGAGAGAGAGAGAGCGAGAGAGAGAGAGTGAGAGAGAGAGTGTGTGTGTGTGTGTGTGTGTGTGGTGTATGCCTTTGAAAATGAAGTCCTAATAATCAGTGGGCTTTCTACATTTTGTTAGTGTGTGTGTGTGTGTGTGTGTGTGTGTGTGTGAACCTTCATTAGCTCCACATAATCAGTAAACTCTGTGGGGATATGTGTTGCAGGAGATGACAGATTCTTTCTCTTCCATCTATCTCTATCTCACAGTCTCGTCGAGCCAAAATTAAAACTTACTTCTCTCTGAGGAATCGCACTCGATGCCAGTCGAATACAGTGTTATAAAAAAAATAAAAAAATAAAAAGATGCCATGGCTATAAATACTACATAATCCTTTATAACCCTCTTCTCTTCATTACCTCTCTGTCGTTCCTCCAATCTTTCCTTTATTTCCTTTTCCTGTCCCCATTTCTCTCTATCTATCCTATTCTTGGTGTTGAACCTCATAATTCGCTCTCCCACTGCCTGCTTTTCTGGTCTAATCTTATTCTATGTCTCTTTCACACCTACACACTCAATCCCCACCAAAACCTCCTTCTGTAGCCTAATCCCTCCTTTTTTCCCCTCTCTTCTCCCTCCTGTGTCCTTATTTCCTACAGTGGCCTTTCTTGGTCTCACTCTCTTTATCCTTTTAGTCAGTTTCTCTGTCCTGTATATATATATATATATATATATATATATATATATATACGTGTGTGTGTGTCTGTATATAGATTTCACTTTTGCATTATAGCGCTGTCTGTTTCTCTCTTTCCTAGCTTATTCAATCGCTCTAACAAAGACTTCTGTTTGGTTCCCGCTCCATATTGTTGATTTGTTCTGCAGCTCAGGCTTAGAGATTAATCAGCTGGGTTTTGTCTGCAAGACAGAGACATAAAGAGAAACAGAGAGAAATAGAGAATGAGAAAGAGAGAGCGAGAGAGAAGGCAGAATGAAAGAAGAGAGTGAAGTCAACATGATGTGGAAAAAAAAGCACAGAACATCTTTCTCTAGTCCCCACCGCTGTAATTACACATCAGCAGTTGATGCTCATTTCTTTTCTCATTTCCTTCCTTCCCTTTCTCCTCGTGCCTGCCTCAATTTCTCCCGTCCTCACTCCGCGGGCGTCCTGCGGTGGCAAATGCTCCTTCCTCCTGCGTTTGATCTTCTATTTATGCTGCTTATGCTCTCATTTCCATGCTTCCATCACTACATTTGCACACAGTCTGCTTGGCTCGGCGTCTTATCTTTCCCCCCGCTCTCATTCTCTCTCTCTCTCTCTCTCTCTCTCTCTCTCTCTCTCTCTCTCTCTCTGACTGTCTTTCTTTCACTCTGTCGCCCTCTGTGACCTTCATGTTCTTTAACGCCCATCTATCCCACTGCCATATTTCAACCATATCACTCCCTGAAGCTCGCTCGCCTCCAAACGCTTCATTTCCTCCCGCGTTCTCTCTCCATAGCTCAGGATTGCCCGTCATTCACGCTCTCTGTCGCTCTCTCACTCTCTCGTTCCCTTTCTCAGTCCAGTTATTAGATTTATTCATCCTCTAGCAGACCTTGTGCTTCGCTGTTCTGTTCATTCCATTGGTTCGGATGCTTGTTGGTCTCTTGGATGTACGTAGCCGGGCATCACAGGAAAGGGCTTATGGGTAAATTTGCAGGGATATTACAATACTTATGGTATTCCTAGGGCACCAGCTGTGAAACACACACTCGCACACACTGACCTGGCTTCTATCCCCGTTACCATCTCAGATTAATGGCAAAAATGCTTTACTGGCAAGAATTTTATAGCATTCAAGCTGCCAAGGCTAAAGACACCCTCCACCCCTCTCTCTCTCGACCCCAGAATGATCTTTTGTATCCAGACATTCAGAATATACATAAAGCTTCCCTCCAGCTGGCATAGAGACCCAGCGTTGCTGAGACAATGCATATTCAAAGCTGGAAGAAAAAAAAAAGTGGTAGCAAGAGACATACTGTGAATAAATAAATAAATAAATAAATAAATAAATAAAAACAAGGCAACGAATCCTCTATCTCATGCTGCGCTGATCCTAAGAGAGCCAGAAACCATGTCCTTGCTAAGTAACAGGCTCAAACACGCTGCGAAATAAACAATAAGTGTGCAGTGCAAATTACTCCTTGAACAGATGCTTGCCTTGAACACTCAGGCTCGTGTTTATCACATGTCTGAGTAATAGTGCTGATCGACCTCTGTTTGCCTTTTAGATGCTGTATGATTGGTGCCGTACACATGAGCTGAGATGCTCTTAGGTCAGCACTTTTAGCTACAGGACTGAGCGTAAAACTCTTCATCGCTACTGCAGAGGTCAACTCACAGAGCTGCCGTTATATCTACTCCTGCCGTGCTCTGTTCCGTGTCTCTCTGTCACGCAGCAATTATCCCCCTTTCCCCAGCTCACTTCAAGCCTGCAGTGTATCCTTCTACCTCACAATCTACAGCATGTCCCTTTCCTTTCCTCGTCTTGCATGCTTCACTCCTGCTAGCTAGCCGGCTAGTTGGACATTTCAGAGTTCTGTGAATGTGACTTCTCAGAAATCAGCTAGTTCAGGTTGGGTCAAATCGGCTACCTAGCATTAGCAGTCAAGATTATGAAGATCTATGAAGAAAGATCTTCTCAGAAATTGGCTGCTTAGTTAGCTAGCTGAATAGCTAAAGGTTGGCTAGTTTCTAGTGCTAACAGTCAAGATGATGACTATATATGGTGATGTGATTTAAGCTAATCTCACAGGATTTCTGAGAGCGTTTTAAAAATATCACAATCCTATATATAGGTGTTGTTGACAACTGCGAAAATACTTTAAACTGTATTGTATTTCTTTCGCTTATTTTCAAGGCAACAACGTAAGTACATTTTCCTGCTGAAGCATTTTGAGTGTTTCCGCATGATGTTGCTGCGGTCAGGTAGTACAAGTCCAAAAATTCTTAAAGTTTTCAGAAATTACCAGTTCTAAGAGGATGCGAGCGCTTTTTACAAATCAGAATGTGGTAATTACGATAATTACAACACGGCGTGAACACAGCTATAGTCATCATCTTCACCGCTATCGCTAACTGGCTAAGTAGGACAAAAAAAAAAAATTGACAGGATTCCTGAGAGGACTTTAAAAATTACATTCCTATATATAGTCATCTTAATTTGCCATCATTAACTGGCTAACTAAAAAAATCTGACAGGATTTCTGAGAGAATTTTAAAAAAAAATCGCATTCTTATATACAGTCTTCATCTTCATTTGCTATCGCTAACTGGCTAACTAAAAAGATATTTGACAACAATAGAAACCCTCATAGAATTTGTAATGTTGTTAATGGTTATAACAGGAATTGTATTGATTTGAATGGAAACTGTAATGGTCCCTGTGGGTAATATTTTGCTGTCTATTTGTGGCCTGTTATATCTAGTGGATACCATTAAGCACCAATAATGGTAATGGTAGTTAGCTAGCCAGTTGGCATTAGCCATGAAGATTAGAAATCCTGCCAGATTAGCATGTATTTGCTATCTTAGACGTGTCAACATTTATGAAATGACTCAATTATCATCCTCTCTGATATTCCTATCTACAGTGCCCTCCACTAATATTGGCACCCTTGGTAAATATGAGCAAAGAAGGTTGTGAATAATTGTCTTTATTGTTGAACCTGCTCTCATTGATATCAAACAATTACAGCAAACAAAACACATATTTGTTAAATATAGGTGTGCAACAATTACTGGCACCCTTTTAGTCAATACTTTGTGCTACCTCCCTTTGCTAAGATAATAGCTCTGAGTCTTCTCCTATAATGCCTGAGGAGGTTGGAGAATACATGGCAAGGATCTGAGAGCGTTCCTCCATACAGAATCTCTCCAGATCCTTCACATTTCGAGGTCCATGCTGGTGAACTCTCCTCTTCAGTTCACCTCACAGGTTTTCTATGGGTTTGAAGTCAGGGGACTGGGATGGCCATGGCAGGATCTTGATTTGGTGGTCAGTAAACCATTTTTATGTTCATTTTGATGAATGTTTTGGATCATTGTCCTGATGGAAGATCAAACCACGGTCCATTTTAAGCTTTCTGTAGAGGCAGTCAGGTTTTCAGATGCTCAAGTTTGTTTTTGGATGATTTTTTTTTTTTTTTAAAACCCTTCCAAGTGACTTATGGTGATGTAGGAGACTTCAGATTGTAGTTTTGGAGACTTTCTGACCCTAACTTCTACAGTTCTCCAGCTGTGATCCTTGGAGATTTTTTGGCCCCTCGAACCATCCTCTTCACAGTGTGTTGAGACAATATAGCCTAAATTAGTCAATATAGTCTAAACACACGTCCAATTCCAGGTTTATTGATAACATTTCCAGTTGACTGGAACTTCTTACTCTGAGTCTTCACAGTATTTTTTGCGAATTATTTGAACAAAAGATCAAAAGGTTAAACAATAAAGACAATTTTCCACAGCCTTCTTTGCTCATATTTACCAATGGTGCCAATACTAGTGGAGGGGCATGGTATCTCTTATATTCATTCATGTCATTTAGCTTGGTAGTGTTACTTATAAAGATTCTAAATACTAACAAATCAGCTAATGGTAGCGAGCTTGCCAAAAAAAAAGTGTAAAATACATTAGATAAATGCTTTCTAGTTGAAGACTCTCTCAACAACACGTCAACATTCCCAGTCTATGGTCTTCAAATCGCAGCCACCCAGAGCTGATCTCATTTCTGTATATTTTCATATTCAAAGCCACATGTGATCTGGACTGCAATCTGCAGAGAGATGTTGAAATTGCTTGATGCACTGCAATCATAAATCTGGAAGCTGACTCTGTACCCTCTCAGCGCTTATGTGCTTCTGTCCATAAATTATGTTTCCTCCATAAAAAAGGAAGAGGCTGGAAGGTCGGGTGTGATGGTGAGAGTGTGAGGGCTGAGAGAGAGAGAGAGAGAGAGGGAGAGAGAGAGAGAGAGAGAGAGAGAGATTCACCAGGAGAGACAGAAAGAAAGTGTTCAAAACAAGGCATTTTAAGAGCGATCATGTGGGAAGTACAGTTTAGATCGGAAGACAGGATGGAGAGAAAGACCGAACAGAAAGAATGGACTGTAAGAGAAAGAGAGAAAGACTTACAGCAGAGGGACAGCAGAATGGACGACTGAACGAGCAGGACAGTAAGGGAGCGCGAGAAGAGGCGAGATCGCTGGCCTGCTCTCATTGTTTATTGACTGTCGTAGGCTGGTCAATGAGGCTTCTGTGGTTTTGGCCAGGCACACACACACACACACACGCACACACACACTAACACTTTGCTCTGTCACGCAGCCTGGACTCAGCTTCACTGCAACCACTAGATACCCCTACTACAGCAGCACAGCACAGAGCACAAGGTTTCAGCTAATTAAAACACTTCACCCGGCTGTTCAGACTCTCATCACCTCACTCACACACTCCGGCATGAGCTAGAACTGATATCCGCAAATTAAACTCCTCCAACTTTCTCATTTAAGGACAGAAAAAAAACAACAACTTCAAGGCTGCATAAAGAGTGCATTACTTGCACTCTTATAAGCGAGCCTGCTATTAACAACCTGAGTGTGGGTTAATTAGCTGTGCACTTTGATAACGATCGACGCACACATGCACAATCAGCAGTCGCTGCTTATTTTCCTGTTATCAGTTTCCGCTGTTAGGAGTTCACTTCGGTTCTCATGCTAAAGTATGCTTGGGTACGACGCCAGCTACACCCCTCTTTGTACACGCCAGACTTATTTCCACAACACTGCTGGAATGTGGTGACAAAACATCAACACTGATCAATGCAAGGTTCCAGCTGGGTGAAGCAACTCACAAAACTCACAAAGGAAGAACGGGTACGCTTCAAAACTGGACGGGGGTGGGGCAAACAGGCTTAGTGAAGAAAATGACCAGCATCAGCGCCTTATCGGACTCTCACCGAACAATCACTGCGGTTTGTTTCTTTTCCTACTTATCCGTCTCAAAGTTCAGGTCAATTTTAAAAGGATATCTTAAACTATCAGGAATACAATTTGACACACGCAGGACATCAGATATTCAAAGTCAGCGCTGTGTAACTGCAGAGTGGGGGTGGGGGAAATCCCGTAACACCTTGGTGAAGCTAAACGGGTGCGATATGTCTCGACTACGAAGAGCACGCCTCGCTCTGCTGCACGTGGTTTGAACACATACAAATACCTGCTATCTATCTATCTATCTCTCTCTCTCTAATATACACACACACACACACACACACACACACACACACACACAGGACAGAGAGCAACGGCGGTCCGACAGTTGCAGGACTAATGCCCTCTGCTTCAAGGGCCGAGTGTGTGGGTGAGGCGTGCACACAATCCTATCTGATATAAGGTGGTGTCATCAGGGGCCGGTAATAAAATGGAGGGCAGACCACCATGATAGATGGCGCCGAACTGTAGCCTCCCGTGGGTAAGCGCACAGGCCGTGCTTCCAATCAATTCCTTTTAGGTCCTGTACAGTCAGTAAGGCAAGGTGAAAGTTACTCCACTGTTATTCCGCTTTCCGTCGGCTCCCTCCCCCCGAGCAGATCTTCTGTCCTCCCTCAGGTGGGTTCACGCTCTAATCTCTCTTCACGCTCTTCCAGCCAGTAATCCCAGAGTCAAGCTTCACTGAGTCGTCGCTCCATCTCGTATTTATAAAGCGTGTGGGAACATTGTTTGTCATGGGGGTGTGCATTTGCAGATGCGCCAAACCCGAACGTCAGTGATTTTTGAGCAGGCAGCAGAGGCCGAGCGAGCGACAATAAGCCTCATTCAGCTGGACGGACAGAAAGCCAGTCAGATGGCCCTCGTCTCTTTTCACTCAGGGTTCAATAATGCTAGGCCAACACTGCTCTCTATCTGATCAACCTTATAGTTCTCTTATGTGTCTCGCACACAGAGTGGCACTTGACTCTGCACAGCCAAAGGCAATCTAATACACTGTCTGAATGCAGACATCTATGTGTAGAATGAACACCCTTTTAAACCAATGTAGGATAAGAGCATACCTAATAAGATGTACTCTCTCTCTCCCCCCCTGCCCCCC
>JAFFST010053309.1:116507-127065 GCA_022414735.1 Noturus placidus
CTACAACAAGCCAATCACAACACGCACAGCGACAAGCCTGCAACCCTAGCTCAAAAGAGACACACAAAAAGCGCGAGCACACACAGACACGCAGTCACTCGCACAACAGTGACATCATTTTTTTTTTTTTTCAAATTCAGCCCATAATGAGAGTTATGGACTGATAACTTGAGAAAATAAAGCCGTTTTTACAAACAAATCTCGTTACTATGCCACTCTCGCTACTATGCCACTCTTGCTCGGTCCCGACAGGTGGCATAGTAACGAGATTTCACTGTACTCCAGTGACAGCCTCATTGTAGAGCTAGCTATACTATTTAATAGCAGGCATGCACTAGCAAGGTAGCTTGAGCAAACCATGAAACAAATCAAATGATTAGAAGATGCAAAGAGTGGCACATCTTCGATCAGTCACAATGGTGGTAATTGTGGTAACTGTGGTTGTCTGCGAGCTCAAGGATAAAGAAGGGGACAGTTAACATCTCCTCTGAGTGTGTGTAGTTGCCACATGGCACTGCGTGAGCGATACCCTTCGCCACCGCAAAAGGTAGCGGATGTTAGATTACTCTGCTGTGTAAGAACGGGATATAAATAATAATAAAAAAAAAATTAGGACAGAAATGACGTTAAGAAATAAGGTTTAAATTCATTTCAATGAATTCTCATGGTCTAACGTCATCCTTTTTATCCATTTACATTTACGTTTAATTTCGTTCCTACGTTGTATATTATAACAGGTCTAAACAGTCTCATCTCTTCGAAAACTGAAAGAACCTCTGATTGTTAGAAAGCACCGACCCTGGAGACTCCTTGATACATGTTAAACAGTCTCCACACAGAAAACTTCTCAATAAACATTCATGCAGGTTTCTAATCTATTCATGCAGCACAAGTCCCTGTCTACGGTGTTATGATAACGTATCGAAACGAGCACGTTAATATAAACCTGAGGTTCCTTTGCAGCTCAGAGCACTGTCTGAGTTACTGATGAAAACGAATAAACACCTTCTGACCAATCAGATTTGAGAATGGCCGTGGTATGAGAGAATCTGAACCTCAGCAGAAAGTGAGCACGCTGAATCCGAGCTCTACTAGATCATGCTGCCAAGTCCCTCACGGCTACTGATTCACCATTATGGCACTGTAGTCATGCAGAGAAAGAGATGGAGAGCGATGGGAGAGAGAGGGACATCAGCAAGTGATCCGCTGGGAGCACTAGAGAAATGAGAGGGGGGAAAAGAAAGACCTAGTGCCCAGGAAGAAAGGTAAATTGAGGCTATTTGAGTAGAACCTATTCTGAATTCCCCAAATCCCTTATTTCAGTCGCAATACACCAAGCAAACCAACTTGTATTCATCAAGCTATCACCTCTTTTATCAACTTGCTGCATGTGTGTGTGTGTGTGTGTGTGTGTGTGTGTGTGTGTTTGTGTGTGTGTTACAGAGAAACCTAGACACAATACTACCACCACGGTGTTTCACTTTGTCTAACAGAAAGCGAGCTCAAGCCTACAACATTTCCTCTTTTCTTCTTCCATTTGCAGTGTTCTATGCAATCTTATGATTTTGACCGACTCTACAGTTTCCCCTTTTCGACTCATTCTTTTTAAATGACGTTACAGTTATCATTTAGTTTGCAAGCTCAACTGACTGGTTAGACCTGACGATGTCCAATCAATCCAACGAATGGTCTTCTTATTTACCACAAGCAAGAGTGAATTTATACTGAAAATCAGCGCGGCTGAGAAACGGTCGAGTGCTGTAGCTAATTACAATGTTCTGTATGATAATGATAATGAGTCTTTTATTAGACACATATACATTACAGCACAGTGAAATTCTTCTTTTTCACATATCCCAGAGTGCAGGGTCAGACATGATACAGCACTCACCCTGGAACAGAGAGGGTTAAAGGCATTGCTCAAGTTGCAAGTGGCCCAACAGTGTGAACCCCCACCTTCCAATCAGTAACCCAAAACCTGGCAGTGCTCGGGCTTGAACCCCCAACCTTCTGATCAGTAGCCTGGCAGTGCTTGAACCCCCGACCTTCCGATGAGTAACCCAAAGGCTGGCAGTGCTTGAACCCCGACCTTCTGATCAGTAACCCAAAGCCTGGAGGTGCTGGGGCTTGAACCCCCGACCTTCCGATCAGTAGCCTGGCAGTGCTTGAACCCCCAACCTTCCGATGAGTAACCCAAAGCCTGGCAGTGCTTGAACCCCCGACCTTCTGATCAGTAACCCAAAGCCTGGCAGTGCTGGGGCTTGAACCCCTGACCTTCTGATCAGTAGCCTGACAGTGCTTGAAGCCCCGACCTTCCGATGAGTAACCCAAAGCCTGGCAGTGCTTGAACCCCTGACCTTCCGATGAGTAACCCAAAGCCTGGCAGTGCTGGGGCTTGAACCCCTGACCTTGTAACCCAAAGTCTTAACCATTAAGCCACCACTGCCTCTCAACTACGAGTGCAATATGCTTTTATACAACACTTCCCTAAACAGGAAATTCATATCGAGTAAGTGACTTTTCAGAAACAATATTGTTGTTCTGTTTATTTTTGCTCCGCTTGCAGAAACCGATCCCTGAAGAAAACCACCAGCTTCCCAATTCGCCTAGTATCCGTCCAGAAGAATATCTGAGATTAGAATAAGTACGTGTGTGTTGGTCTAGTATTTCTGGCAGCTTTTTGAAGAGTGGATCCATGGACACTTTCAGCTAATACTGGACACAACTCCTTGCTTGATGGAGGGAGGAGTGATGGATTGCTTCACCGAATTCCACCTGCAAACATGGCGACCGAGTGTAATGCCTTTGATGTGCATCTTAGAGAGGAGTAAATGAAATGTGGGAAAATAAACTGAGAACGCTAAATGAAATGATACAGTATAAATTATACAAGGAATAACGAATGAAGAAAAGCTGAGATTGCAACATTGTGTGCGTAACCAGGCAACAACGTTCTCTTCCGTTACTGTACATCACGTTACGTGTTAGTACGCCCCAGTGCTTACGTACTCTTTTGCTCATTTTTTTCACAAATCGAATACATACTTTTAATGGGTCATATAAGAGGGCGAATTTGGACGCATCAGCATTCGATTTATACAGTTCTCGTGCTTCCTTCTCACCTTTGCCTGACTCGCTTTCCTATTTCAAGTCGAAAGTTATATTCGTGAGAAACGTTTAGTTTGTCATGTCACGATGTCTCGAACGCTACTGTCGTAACAGTTTCAAACTAGGACGTGGAATTTTACGTCGTGAACACCGACACGAGCGGAGCGATGCCCGCAGCGAAGCATCCCGGTGCGGTTATACTAAATTAAATATACACGCTCTCGTTATTGGAACGCCGTTCCATCGAATTGGACCGGGAACTAACTGTTAAATGAAGGTGGTTATACGTCAAGAAAACTTGTCAATCTGGACAACAATTAATAATGAAACGAGCTTTAAAGATGCTGTTTATTCATTCCTTATCTTTGGTAAGTGCTTTATGTTTTGGGATGTGGGAAGAAACTGGAGAACACAGATGGACCGAACACATACATGGAGAGAACATGCGATACCCCACAAAGACAGTACCACAGCCATCCAGGTACTGTTTATCTCCTCAAAATGTTATTACAGTATAACTGCTTTGGGTTGTGTGGGTGAAAAGTTGAGGGAAATAAATAAATATGATATCTACATCTTTGACTGATGTGTTTAATAATTGCGGCGCATCGTAAACTAGCCGCAAAAAGTTTGAGAACACTGGCCTTTAATATAAACTTCCAAACTTTAAAACCCAAGTTCTGGCTGTACAAATGTGCCATTGTTTTTTATGCCACTAAAATTAAGTTAAATGCAATTGAGAGGAAGTAGGTAGGCGTGTTTGGGGTGTGCGTGTGTGTGGGGTTAAGCAGATAAAGGATACAAGCGAAGTAGATGAGACAGCGGAGGAGGAGACAAGAGGGAGATTTGTCTTTCTGTTCCTCACTGCATTATCCACTCACCGAGGCAGCAGAGACAAAAGAGAAAAATAATTGTGTGCGCGTGTGTATGCTGAAGAAGTATGTGTATGCTGAAGAAGTATGTGTATGCGTGTGTGTGTGTGTGTGTGTGTGTGTGTAGTGTTCAGAGTCTTTAATTCACTCCATTTACAAGAAGCTCGCTTACAACGTCACTCCCATGCTGTCAAATTACTTTTATTGTTCACTTGTATACTGTACCACACAGACACAAACACACACACACACACACACACACACACACACACACACAATTCATTCCTGGAATTCCTTCCATATACATACCGGGCATAACTGGACACCCACTCTGTCCCTCAGTCCATTGGAAATGTGGTTGGGGGGGGATCGGGGGGGAGTTGAGGGAGGAATGCCACACACACTTACCAGGGCACTCCGTCTCTGTCCTCTCTATCGCCGTCCTCTGTGCCTCCACACACTAAGGTCATTGTGCCCGCTCAATTCATCGCACCCTTTTATTCTCCTGAGCACCTGCCTCGACTGCACACCCTCTCGAACACCCTCTCCGCCATTTATAAGGATAGAGGAGGAGACTAGGAGTAGTTCGTTTCGCTTATTAAAATGAGTCACAACTAATTAAATAAAAACATCACATGATGTATTTGAAGTCATTAACAGTTCAGGCTCACGAGGCAGAATTCTAGCCATCTTGTAGTCAGGTCATTTCTATTAGTCAGCATGGCCATGATGACTTTTACCGAAGAGTTATTCTAATGACATGTCACACAACCCCCTCCCCTTAATATTTTTGACAGAACAAATATTTGGCTACAAATCCAGTGATGTTTTGAACTGAAAACATCGTGCTCCACAAGCTCGGTGTTGTCAATAGTGTTTAAAAACCTGTCTCTTTGTTTGACTGCTCAAAGACTGGTGCACAGCGTGCACACACACAGAGATGTTCATCACGCTACAGGCAAAAGTGGCTCGATACGGAATTTTTCACTTATATACAGACACAAATTTGCCTCTAGCAAGACAGCATGAGCAGCAAAAAGCACATCATGTCTGACATTTTCAATTCTAATTTAGGCTACTGTCATGCGAAACTCGTGTGACTTTTATTTCACCCATGAAGGGAACCCATCCAGTTCCTCCGAGATTTTGCGATCGTGGAAATGAACGCAACAAATCAAGGAAATACCGCAGTGTTAGCAGGAGCTTGTCGTTTTTTCAAAATGTCCGTAGAGTTTCGGCAGATTTGGGCAGTCCATCGCAGGGCACAATCACGTACACATTCACACACTACGGACACTTTGGACTCGCCAAACAGTCTACCATGCATGTCTTTGGTCTGGGGAGGAAACCGGAGTATGGAGAACTTGCAAGCTCCGCACACACATGGCCCCGGCGGGATTTGAACCCCAGACTCACTCTCACTCTCAGACAACCAAACACACACACACACACACACACACACACACACACACACACACACACACACACACACAATCAATTCCTAATGTAATGTAAATATGTAAGATGTAATTATTAATAAAAAAGGGGGATATATTCAGAAGTCTGTATTTTTAATGTGTTTTAAAGACATCTTGCAAAAGGGGGGCCTCGGTCACATGTTAATGCCATTTGGGGGGCCTTAACCTGGAAGAGTTTGGGAACCACTTTTGGGAACCTAACCCTAACCCTAAGCCACCGTGCGCCCTTGTGAAAAACCGTGCAAAACTATTTCGTGTGATTGAAATTTCATGAATTCGAGTAGTTTTCCGTAAAAAAAAAAAAGCCTCCACAAGTTGTATCACAAAATCAAACATTTTTGGCAACAAATATCATCAAAATTCATCAAAACACCGCAAAAGATATTAACAGTATTAGTGAGTAGATAGCTATAACCTAAGATGCAGCCTGTACAGCCTGTACATGCGACTTTTTTCCACCAAGCAGAGGTGTAGCGTGACCAAACATTACCCCACGCTTTCAAACCCAATTCAACATGACGTTCGAATCAAACTCAATACAATGCTTATAATACTGTATGCATCAGGACCCGAGTTCAATGTTTTTGAAGTTGTGTAGACTAACACAATCACACTACGGCTACTAGAGAATGTATTCTGGATAAGATTGCTCTGGATAAGGGCGTCTGCCAAATACCGTGAATGTGAATGTACAGTATTCTTCCAGTGATGAAAACAAAACTATTAAACATCTATGGCCATGTTCGTTAATGTTTATAAGCTTTTGTTTGTAAATCCGTGAATGCAAGTTCCTGTTGACATGCAAAACTATAAGCACAAATTTATGAATACATAAACGTGAGGAGCATGTGACCTGGTTTTGGTAAGAGGCTCATTAGTTAGCTGGTTAAGTTAAGAGGGTGATCAGATGTGAGAGCGGTAGGTGTTGAAATAATACAATTAAGCACTGAATTATCAAAATAGCTAACTGTTTTGACGGAGCATGCCAGCTGACCTGGATCAGCCAATAAAATAACAAGCAAAGATAAAGAAATGCAGCTATGTAACACCTGTTATCGTCAACTAGCTAGATACAGTATTTCCAGAAACTAACTGAATCAATAGCAACTTCTGTAACGGTTGCTTTAAAAAAAAAAAAACGCTGATTGGCATGTCTAAAGTGTCCGTAGTGTATGAATGGGTCTGTGAATGTGTATGTGAGTGTGACTGGCACCTGGTCCAGGGTGTACCCTGCCTTCTGCCCCGTGCTCCCTGTGATAGGCTCCAGGTTCCCCGTGACCCTGAAGTAAGGATAAGCGGTATAGAAGGTGGATGGATGGATTTACAAAGAGGGGCGCACAGTGGCGTAGTGGTTAGTACGTCCGCCTCACACCTCCAGGGTATGGGGTTCGAGTCCCGCCATGTGTGTGCGAAGTTTGCATGCTCTCCCCGTGTGTCAGGGGTTTCCTCCGGTTTCCTCCCCCAGTCCAAAGACATGCATGTTAGGCTGATTGGCGTGTGCGTGTGTGTGCGCGTGTGCGTGTGCCTGCCCGCCCTGCGATGGACTGGCACACTGTCCAGGGTGTACCCTGCCTTGTGCCCGATGCTCCCTGGGATTGGCTCCAGATTCCCCGTGACCCTGATAAAGTAGTAAGCGAAGATGGATGGATGGATGGTTTACAAATAGAAAGCTATATCTATTTGTTATGGCACACCCTGTAAAAAGCTGGTAGTTTTTCACACACACACTATGGACAATTTAGAGATGCCAATCAACATGCCTACAATGCATGTCTTTGGACTGTGGGAGTACCTGGAGGAAACCCCCGAGGCACAACGAGAGCATGCAAGCTCGACACACGCAGGGCGGAGGCGAGAATTGAACCCCTGGAGGTGTGAAGCAAATGTGCAAACTATTAAGCCACTGTGCCCCCAAGAGAAAAAGCAACTACAACATGTAAGAGACAATAAAGTGTCTGTTCTTTTTCCAAATGCTTGATTCCTTTTGATGTCAATAAACGTGTTTTTCACAGATAGACACAAAGATCTACAATGATCTGTATCACTGGCAGTTTGTACCATTAAACTGTTCTAAGTGAATGGGTAGCCTGTCTTATTTAATGCTGCAATTTAATAAATTCTATTTTGCGACTCAGAAACAGTGACAGAAATGGCATAAAAGGCAACCAAAAAGAAAACAAACTGACACTAATTCCTAATTCCTGCAATAGATCACTCCTACTAAGACAGAAATCAGGACTGAAATGGAGAACTAGGATTTTTAATTTTTGGTTTACAAAATACTGTATGTCTAACATTTGAATTTGCAAAATACATTACATTAATCAGACGCTTTTATCCAAAGCGACTTACAAATGAGAGCACACTCACACACCAATGGTAGCAGAGCTGCATGCAAGGTGCTAGCTTGCCATCGGGGGCAACTTAGGGTTCAGGGTCTTCCCCATGGACACTTCAGCATGGGATCACCCGGGCCGGGATTCGAACCACCAACCCTACGATTAGTGGATTAGTGAGCAACCCGCTCTACCGACTGAGCCACAGCTGCCCTGTGCATAAAATAGCATACATTTGTTGGTTGCACAGGTCCCCCCGTGCCCTACCACCACCATACTTCACTGTAAGGATGGTGTTTTTAGGATGATAATCAGTGTTCCACCAAAAGTAATGTAAAAACGGTTCATTTTCGTCACAGACCAGGTCTTCCATAAAGCCGTGGTTTGTCAAATGTCTCGGCAATGGCTGTTCTGTGAAGAGCTTCTCACATCTGAGCTGTGGATCTCTCCAGGTCCTTCAGCATTACCCTTTTGGTTGCATCTAACTAATGACTTCTTACCTTATAACTCCCTTTTAGTGGACGGACTCTAGGCAGAGATTAGGCAGTTGTGCTTATATGAACTAAACCTGAATTCACCAACCCTGTTTCTGGAGATGTACCTTCCTGAAGACTCCAACATAATCGTGCCCACCTGACCATCTAATCACTGCCTTAAATGGTAAATGGTCTGCACTTATATAGCACTTTTCTCCAAAGCGCTTTACACTGTATCTCACACACAAATGGAAGCAGAGCTGTCATGCAAGGTGCTAACTTGCCATCGGGAGCAACTTAGGGTTCAGTGTCTTGCCCAAGGACACTTCGGCATGTGGTTTCAGATGGGCCGAGAATTGAACCGCCAACCCTGCGATTAGCAGACAACCCCCTCTACCACCTGAGCCACAGCCGCCCAAGAAGAAGTTGTTCTTGATCAACTAAAACAGATGTGTTAGATCTTTGTTGGAGATGAAACCAAGATAAAGGTACTGTAGATCTCAAGGATGAGGTTATAAGCATGCCTTGATTTCCTGGTTATAGTAAAAAAAAATTAAGCTGCATGTGCCCTGCAATGGTTATAATCCAAGGTGTCCCCTACCTTGTTCCTCAAGTTCCCTGGAATAGGCTCCAGGCCACCTGTGAGCCTGTGTAGAATAAGCAGTATGGAAAACGGATGGATGGATAGATAGATAGAATGAATCTGCATTGTTAAATATTCAACTATTTAATACATCCTGGTGTATTAAACAAGGAAATGAGCAGGATGGAGGATTCAACTTGCTAAATGTGCTAAACCAAATGAAGGACAACTATATCATCCCAACTAATCTAATGTTTGGGCTACCATGAACGAGTAGAAGGGGTCAAATTTAAAGGGTAGAAAGAAGGGTAGAAAAGAAAGACAGGAGACCAAAGGCCATGTGTGATGGGATGGTGTAGATATAAGAACTCAGAAAAGTGAATAGTGTTGAGAAGCAACTGATCCATGACATGTAGAACATGTCAGCTGCTCTCAATTGTAGGCTAGAGGCAGTGTCTAGATGTGTGCGAGCGAGTGTGAGTTGTTGTGATAAGGACCCACACCGTCCGAGCCCATCTTGCTGCAGTAGATGTGTTTTTGCTCCAGGAAAAAAAGTGTCACGACATCTAATAGCCGAGTTCAGTGTGAGCTGGAGGGATCTAGAGGCAGTGACAGGCAAGTAACCGGTTTTACCAAATGTGTGTGTGTGTGTGTGCTGAGCTCACACACGTAGCATCAGGGCAGGAGGGAGCAGTAGGACGTTCATCTCCGAGGCAGCTACGTGCCCGCACCTCAATCTGGACAGAGAACACCTCTCACTGTGAGCAATCTGTAGTCTTTCTCTCTCTCACTCTCTCTCTCTCTCTCTCTCTCTCTCACAAACACACACACACACTCACTTTCTCAATATCTAGCCCACTCAGAAATATACTCTCTCTATCTTTCTCACTCACACGCACAAGTGCACACACACTTTTTCTCCCTCAGTGGTGCTTTGTAAAAACACAGGCCTCTGCTAGCCTCTTTTCCACTTCACGAATTCTCCCTGCATGAAGATTACTCACACTCATCTTTTTCCTTCTCTTGCTTTCTACTCGCTCGTCCCCTTTCATATTTGTACAGAACAGCTTCTGCTCTCTTTTCAATCCTGGTAAATCGCCTTTGCTTGTTCAATCCGAAGAACGTCTTGCGTTCTTTCTTTCTCTTGTGCTCTCAGACAGTCCTCATTAAAAGGATGGAAGGATGTTAAAATGATCCAGGGAAAATGGAGGACAGAGGAAGGCTGAACCAACTGGACCACATGGAATATGTCTATACGTCCAGTCCATCTCATTTCCTCATGTCTTGAAAAATAGACATGGTTCAATTTAATGTTCTGAAAGCAGGAAATATGAATGTTTGTGTGTTTGTTTGTACAGTTACAATGGACAAACAAGAGCAAGAAAAGAACAGCTAAAGACAAAACTGCACCCTATGCGGTTATGATCTCAGTAGTGGTGTACTCGAGTAATTAACTTAAAGCTAACGTAAAGGTGCATTAGGTAATATTAATCCCCCCCCCTTCCCAAGATTAGGTCCCTAACGTTTCTGTGGGTTTGGCATTTGAATGATTCCACAACGCTAAGCACCTGGATCTTAAGTGGCCCATATACAGTGCCTTGCGAAAGTATTCGGCCCCCTTGAACTGTTCGACCTTTTGCCACATTTCAGGCCTCAAACATAAAGATATAAAACTCATTTTTTGTGAAGAATCAACAACCTGTGG
>JAFFST010053309.1:128497-142943 GCA_022414735.1 Noturus placidus
CCCCCCCCCAGTTGTACACTTGGTTGCGCCCGTACTCAACGCAAGTTTGTTGATATATTTTAGCAGCTCAGTCTGTAAGAACTGGAGACACCAGCCAAGTGTAGAAAAGTGCAGCAGAACATACGAGCTTTATTCAGACAGGAAGTAACTAGATACCTAAATAGTAGGTAATCTTAGTTTGTATAGAAGGCATCATACCATGGCTTGGTTTGTTCTTAAGAATGTCAATTAACTTTTGATATTTGCACACCCACGAAGTAGGCTAGGTTAACGTCAGATCCGGTTTTTGAACATTAACGTTACATTCTCTTGAATATCCTCCTGTCGAGTTCGTTGTGAACCCTCACGTGGTGACAGACTTATAAATATGAGTGAAAGTGAGGAAAGTCGCACAGCATTTCGTTCTTTTACACTACATTTCGGCTAAGCACAACTAAGTGGACCTCCCCAATGTCCATACCATGGTTATGCCCTTGTGCTGAACGCTCAATTCTGATTGGGTGTTAGGTGCTGAATCATTTTCAATAACAGCAGCTCTGCGTGCAATTCAAACCACAGCGCTCGTTTGATAGCGTGGAGTTCAGTTTTCTGAGCATCCGAGCGCACCTAAAAAAAATCACCCCAAACCATGTGGCGAAATGTATGATGGTGAGACACTTTTTGCAAGGTCGAAATTTTTGGACATAATTCAAAAAGATATGTTTGGCACAAAAAAACAAGACAGCTTGCGCTCTCCTTCGAACTCCATCTCCCATGACCCCACACCTACATGCATGCGCGCACCTTCCCCGGAGTTCTGAAGTTCACACATCTGTCACCAATCACACACCCAATCTTCACACTAGTATATATATACACGCCTATCACCTTCACTTAGTGCGAAGTATACCCCCGTACGTGACACATAACCACGGTGAAGCACGGTGTCGGCAGCATCAGGCTGTGGGGCTGCTTTTCATCAGCAGGGGACTGGGGCTCTCGTCAAGATAGAGGGAATCATGGATAGCTCCAAATACCAGTCTATTTTTACACGGAACCTGCAGGCTGAAGATGAAGAAAAACCTTCAAAAAGCAAGGTCAACAAAGCTTCAACATTTTGAAATAGCCCAGTAAGAGGCCAGTGGAATGACTTGAAGAGGAGATCCCATTGCAATCTGACAGATTTGCAGCATTTTTGTAAGGAACAAATTGACCAAATCAAGATGTGCTCAGTTGATAGACTCTTACCCAAAACGACTGGGTGCTATATTACGAGCAAAAGGTGTTTTAACAAAAGTACTAGTTAAGGGGTGGGCACAGTTATGCAACCAGGTTATTGCATGTTTATTCTCCTTAAAATGTTTGCTTTTCTCCTGAATTCTGTTGGCTGCGCTATCAAATTAAATTTGGAAAAGATCTGACACGAATTACCACAAAAACTGTGACTCGACTACATCGCTGCGAAACACTGCAGAGCCTCCCTCCCCCCCGACCGAGGTGTTAACATGTTAACTAAGCATTTAACAGCCATGGAAAAACTTCCGAAAACCCCAGTTACCATGACAACTAACCGCTGTTACTGATACCATCATACATATTATGCTTTATTCATAATATATGTATTTCTGTCACTCCATTTACATTTTCTTAATCAATCTAAAAACCTTACCTAATGGACAAATTTTATAAAATAAAAATTAAAAAGCCATAAAAAAAAAAACAAAAAACAAAAAAAAACAGGTGGATTGAAAGGTCACTCCGCTCTTCTCTTTCAATGTCAATCATGCCTTTCACTGACTTCCTTACCCTCTAGCTCCAGCTCTATTATTATGCTTGCCTTTTCTGCCTCTCCCTCGTTTCTGCTCTCGCTCACTCAGTCTTTCCTTAAAAAAAAATAATAAAAGAATCCTGTCCTCCTTCATCCTGTCCTTGTCCAAGTTTCAGAATGTCTCCAGCAGACCCCACACTCCTCCAAACATTGAGCTCTCCACCTCCTCCCCTCTGCTTGTGTTCTGCCATTGCACATCACTGGGAGTCGCCATGACAACACTGTCACGACAACCAGCCCTCCTCCCAAGGTTCTGCTCGTTTGCATCTCATTTGCATGTTGTCAGAGCGACCAGCGGCATTTGACTTTTACAGCAAATAAGTGGGAAGGGAGGCGAGATGGTCAAGTGGCCTTGGTTGCTCTCTAGGCCTTGTTATTTCGCCCCGTATCTGCCTAGATGCTCGCTCTGTCCATTCGGCGCTCTCCCGCTCGCACATTGACCTCTCATCAGTCATCTGGGAAGAAGTAACACCTATCTCTGTACATTCTTCCTTCATTTTTCCATAGTATTGACTATCCCTGTTTGTTTTCTCGCTTCATTTCCTCCTGTTTCATCTCTCTCTCTCTCTCTCTCTCTCTCTCTCTCTCTCTCTCTGTGTTACTCTGTTTGCTCAGAGATTGAGGTGGTCTGTCTCGTTTCCTTTCCTGCCCCAAACGCAGCTGCTACAAAATGACTAAACCTCTCCTCGGTGGACAGAAAAAAAGTCAATACTTCTTCAATTTGCATTCCTGTTCCTTGGAGGCGCGCGCGTACCCCTCACGTACGCCTGCCCTCACACCACTCAAGAGACATCAAGCAGCTGTGAAATTAGACACACACTCTGAGCCTGCTATTTTGGGATGTATCTTGGGCGTGTAACTGGCTAATAAAATACAGAGGCTTTTTTAAACACAAGAATTTCAATTAAGCTCTTTCCCTAATAAATGTGCATTGAACGCCTAATACACTTCGCCCTCTTTCCAAGGCTACATGCACAAGTCAGCTATAATCACCAATTCGATTCTTGTTTCAACAGCGAACTGCAGCACTCGAAGCTTAAGGACACTAGTCACTATGAACAGCTGGACTGTAATTGTGCGATCTTCAGGCCCGAGAAGTTGGAGAGGCGGCCTCGGTATGCGAGAGCTAACTAAGCATGAAGCCTTACTTACTCTGCAGAGAGCAACAGGGGCATGCAAAGTAGCCCGTGTCATCAGCCATTACACTGGTGTGTGTTTGAGCAAGTGTGTACGTACGTGTGTGTGTGTGTGTGTGTGTAAGGGTCATTGTGTGTGTGAATACAGAAACACCAATCTCTCGCCCCATGGCTCCTGTTTGACATTTGAAAAGCGCGAGAGGGCAAAAGACAGAAAGAAGGACACACACACACACACACACACAGACACACACGCACACACGCACACACACACACACACACACATAGTGGCAGAGAGCCGGAGACAGAGAGAGCTTTATGAATTGGGTAGACAGACGAACATGGAGGTTTGTGTGGGCGAGGGAAGAGACTGAGTGTTTTGTGTGTAGAAAAAGCCAGAGAGAGAGAGAGAGAGAGAGAGAGAGAGAGAGAGAGAGAGAGAGACAGACAGGCAGTTGGCCACATTATCAAGGAAATATGAAATAATTAAATGCCAACCTTTTCATAGTGCAAGCGGTTCTTCTAAAGCCAACAGTATTGATGTCCTTGTGGAATAATGCAGCACAAAAATCAGTATAATGGCCACTCCAGCAAAGGCTTGCAGTTTCCATAATAAAGATGCTGGATATAGATAGAGATCATTTCTACCTCAAAAGCCATGTAAATTCATGTATAAAAAGGAATAGCAGCTCATGCTGAAACAAGGCTTTTTTTTAACTCTCAAAAGCTTTAAAAGCAAAAAAAGTATAATAATAATAATAATAATAATAATAATAATAATAATAATAATAATAATAAACCTATTTCACATATTTTAATTAAAGTTGGTGGGCATTACAAATTCAATTCATTCCTTTTATTCACTGCTCCTGAAGTGTGCATTTTCTCCCTGTATCTGGACAGTGTTCTGGCAAAATGTCTTCCTAATGCGAACATGAAATAAAACGAAATATCAACATAAACGTAAACACTTCTCAATCAGATTTGGATCACCATTTGATCCCATAAAACTTGATCAGGTGACTGAATGCTTAGAGTCAACACTCCGCTACATGCTAGATAAGGTTGCTCCACTCAAAAGAAAAAAAAGAGAAAAAGAGAAAAAACTAGCACCCTGGTATAATGGTCACATACGCACCTTAAAACAGACCACTCAGCAATTATTACGTAAATGGCGCCAAACCAAATTGGAAATATTTCAAACAGAGTGGAAGGAGAGCCTCCTCAACTATAGATAGTCTCTTAGGAGATAACAAAAACAATTCTAGATTTCTATTGAACATGGTAGCAAAATTAAATAGGAATTAATCCACTACAGAAACAGGCACACAATCACAATTATTATATAGTAGCAAAGATTTCATAAATTTTTTCATTGGTAAAGTTGAAAATATTAGATATGAAATTAAAACCAGACAGTATTATAACTAACCCTATAGACGATAATATAGCAAAATCAGATCAAATTAGAATGTTTTACTCCCCTTAGAGAGACTGAACTAGCTTCATTAATCTCTTCAGCGAATTCATCAACTTCCAGACTAAATCCTGTACCTACATTTTTCCTTAAACAGATTTCTCCTGGAGTAATTGAACTGCTTTTAAATATAATCAATTCTTCCCTTAGCACTGGTTATGTACCCAAATCGTTTAAATTAACAGTTATTAAACCCCTGATTAAAAACCTGACCGTGACCCCTGTCAACTGTCCAGCTATAGACCGATATCAAATCCCCCCTTCATCTCCAAGATCTTAGAGAAGGTTGTAGCACAGCAGTTATGCTCGTACTTGCATAGGAATAACATTCATGAAATGTATCAGTCAGGATTTAGACCTCATCATAGCACAGAGACAGCGTTAGTTAAAGTAGTAAATGACCTTCTACTGGCCTCTGATCAGGGTCGTGTTTCGCTGCTTGTGTTACTCGACCTTAGTGCAGCTTTTGATACTACAGATAATAGTATTCTCCTTGATAGATTAGAAAATGTTGTTGGCATTAAGATAACAGTCCTCTCCTGTCTCAGGTCTTATCTGACCGAGCGTTATCAGTTCGTAGATGTAAATGGAGACTTCTCCATGCATTCAGAGGTTAAATTTGGTGTTCCACAAGGTTCTGTTTTAGGCCCACTACTCCTTACTTTATATATGCTACCTCTATGACAAATTATTCATAAACATGGAATTAGCTTCCAATGTTATGTTGATGATACACAGCTGTATGTTTCAGCGAAGCCAGAGGACAGACAGCAACTTAGAAAAGCTGAGGAACTTGTAAAGGACATTAGACACTGGATGATTATTAACTTCCTTTTACTTAATTCTGATAAGACAGAAGTACTCCTACTAGGACCACATTTAGGTAGAAGTAAGCTTTCTGCTCTCATAGTAACTCTGGATGGACTTTCTGTTTCATCATGTACAGCAGTAAAAGACCTTGGTGTGATTATTGACTCCAGTCTATCATTTGATTCTCATGTAGATAATATTACTAGGATAGCCTTCTTTCATCTCAGAAATATTTCTAAGATAAGAAATATATTGTCACTACATGATGCAGTAATATTAGTTCATGCTTTTGTCACCTCTAGACTAGATTATTGTAATGTCTGACTGTCTGGATGTTCCAGTAGAAACATAAACACACTCCAGTTAGTCCAGAATGCAGCTGCTAGAGTCCTAACCAGAACCAGAAGATACGACCACATCGGCCCGATCTTATCAACACTGTACTGGCTCCCAGTGAAATCTCGCATTAATTTTAAAATACTATTATTAACCTATAAAGACTAAACGGTCTCGCACCACAATATCTAAGCGACCTTTTGGTCTTGTATGATCCACCACGCCAACTTAGATCAAAAGATGCAGGCTATTTGACTGTACCCCGAATAGTGAAGGCTACAGCAGGGGAAAGAGCTTTCTCTTACAAATCCCCACAGTTAAGGAACAGCCTTCCAATTAGTGTTCGGACACAGTATCTGTGTTTAATTCTAGGCTGAAAACTATTTGTTTACTCAAGCCTACCATGAGTAGACTTTCTGTTACGCAAAGTACAGTCTTATCCATCACGGGATAGTAAGCATACCTAATAATCTCTCCCTCTCCTTACCTCCCTCTCCCTCTCTCCTTCTGTCAAGCCACACATGATTTTATGGAGATGCCAGTGATTCTGACACTTTCTGCTCTCCGGACCTGCCTGATCCCTCCTGATGCCCTACCTCTGGATGGGTGCCATATCTCTCATCCACTGGAGGCTACAGCCTGGACACTATCTGTTGTTACCCAGATGAGAATGGGTTCCCTTCAGAGTCTGGTTCTTCTCAAGGGTTCTTCCACTTAATATTTTATGGAGTTTTTCTTTGCCAGCTTCGCCACTGGCTTGCACAATAGGGATAAATTCACACACTTAAAATCCTGTGTTTATATGTTTCTGTAAAGCTGCTTTGCGACAAGGTCAATTGTCTTTGGGCGGCTGTGGCTCAGTCGGTAGAGCGGGTTGTCCACTAATCCACTAACCGTGGGGTTGGCGGTTCGAATCCCGGCCCGGATGATCCCATGCCGAAGTGTCCTTGGGCAAGACACTGAACCCTAAGTTGCCCCCAATGGCAAGCTAGCACCTTGCATGGCAGCTCTGCTACCATTGGTGTATGAGTGTGCTCTCATTAGTAAGTTGCTTGTAAATGTAAAAATGATATTTCTGTAAAGCTGCTTTGAGACAATGTCCATTGTAAAAAGCGCTATACAAATTGTTAAATTATCATTATATCACATACCACAAAAGGCCATTCATTGAGTTCAACAACTTAGATGTAAACATCTTTTTGTATTTCTTCTCTCTGTACTGTAAAATGCATTGAAATTCTTTTCAATATAATTACATCTACGCTACGATGTGGTGGGAAGAAGTTAGGTACAAAAAGGATGGTGAATTCCATTTAAAAAAAAAAAAACACTGAAAGAGTGACTAAGTGGGGAAAGATGGGCAGAAAGCAGGTGATGAAAATGGAAGTCAGATGGGAAACAATTGTGATTAATTTAGTGATTGATTGAAGGTCAGAGACTCTCCTCAGGAGAAATATTTCTCATCACCCTTCACCTGCCCGTGCGCTCTTCAATTTCATTCGTCTATTCGCCCTATTTATAATATTCTCTGTAATTTCTTCGAATTCACGCCACGTCCATCACACTTCTATCTACTTTTCTCAGCTCTTCTCATCTATTTCACTGCTCAGTACTCTCCACTTATCAGTCTTTGTGTTTCAGTACAATGTGTATGACAGTGATGTCTGAGTTGCTCCTGTAAAAAAAAAAAGAAAAAAAAAATGTTAGCTGAACACAATGTTAGCTGAAAGCTTACTGAAGGACATGACACAATAACTCACTTTGTCACTGTCAGAGCGTGGCTCTTTTCTGGACCCTGAGGAAAAATCAACAAAACCCCACTTTGACACTCTTCCAGAACATCCAACTTACTGTCGAACTAACTCACTTTACTTTATCTATGACATTCACGTTCCTCCCTCCTTCTCATCCTCCTCTCTTCGTGACCTGCTTACGTATTAAAAGACAATCATTGTCACAGGATGTCATATACAGTGTGTAAAAAATAAAGCATAATAGGCATGCTATTGTAGTCCAGCAAAATGATCAATGACGGCATGGTGTGATGTCACGGTGCCACCAATAAGTCGATTCATTTACTAGAAAAGCACACCCTAAAACATGGCATTCTTCTTATACAGTAATCCATCCATCCATCCATCTTCAACCGCTTACTCCTTTTCAGGGTCACGGGGAACCTGGAGCCTATCCCAGGGAGCATCGGGTACAAGGCGGGGTACACCCTGGACAGGGTGCCAGTCCATCGCAGGGCACAATCACATACACACTCACACACACACATTCATACACTACAGACGCTTTAGACACACCAATCAGCCTACCATGCATGTCTTTGGACTGGGGGAGGAAACCGGAGTAATTTGACAACAAATTTACTTACTAAATAATGACATGCTTTTAATCTATTTAGTGGTCAACACATTTGCCTCGCACCTCCAGGGTTGGGTGGTTCTCCCTGTGCTTCAGGGGTTTCCTTTGGGTACTCCGGTTTCCTCTCCCAGTCCAAAGACATGCACTGATTGGAATGTGGGTGTGATTGTGCCATGTGATAGTTTGGGTGTCCCCTGCCTTGTGCCCCAACCTCCCTGGGATAAGCTCTAGGCTTCATGTGACCCTGTGTAGGATAAGTGGAATGGAAAGTGGATGGAGTTTCTGTACCTACTGTCGAGGAATTCATTCACCAGCTTTGCTTTTTTCTCTCTCTTAAAGTTAATAAGACCCTGAATGAGGCTTGTCTTGTTACTGAGTAACCTCAAACAGCCCCAAAATCCTCTTCCATGTCAAGAGCTTTGTTCCAAAGAGCTAACACTGGAGACTCCTACTGTAAGTGCTAAATAAACCCGTCCTCACCGAAGTTTTAAGAACATGACAGACTACTATACGACATAATAACAGTTTTTGACCAACATTATAATAGTTTATCACATAAAAAATAGTAAAAAAAAATAATAAAATTCTATAAATGCAAGGCTTGGATAGTTGTGCTTTATATTGATGCACTTCTCATATGATATCCTTTCCATAGTAACGGCTTACTTATTGCTGATGCTCCACATAAATGTGTGTAATTGTTGATATAGTGAAGTTATTCATAAGTGTTAAAGTGTTAGATAAGCACATGAGAATATAACATATCTTCTGGCAGGCTGTATCAGCAGACATAGTGTGCTAAAATGACAACATCCTGACGTCTTATTTTCATGGATACGCCGAGAATGAACTTGGGACTACGATACCCAGCAGCCACTGCTGACTGGTATCACCTGATTCACGTTTTAGGTCATTAACAAGGGTATTTAAGTCACGGTTTGTACAGCACTCAGGGTCTTGCTTTGATCGTATTGCCGTGGTACGGTATACTTTCTTGTCTATTGTTATGTTCTCATGGTTATGTCATGCTCATAGTTCTTGTTTTAAGTTTATTAAGTTTCATTAAACTTTAATCTGCACTTGCATCCCTCTTCACCTCAATTACATGACAGTTATACACTAGTTAGGTTTCATCAGTAAGAAAAAAAAAAAAAAAACACAGCACCCCTGAAGCACAGAGAGAACATGCGAACTTAGTGCACACAGGGGCGGAGTTCGGATTTGAACCCCAAACCCTGAAGGTTCTCTAACCACTAAGCCACTAGGTGGCTCAGCATGCAGTTTGCTTGATAATACACATCAGCTTGCATTATCTTAATCCTGGTAGCTCTAGAACAACAACAACAAAGCTTAATTTACACACCACTCATTACACAACTGACTCTATTTTACTTAAGTGGAAAATTTGTGTAAATTTGTGTAACCCACTACTTTAAATGTACTTCATGTAGTTTTTAATTGTAGGGTTGGCGGTTCGATTCCCGGTCCACATGCCAAAGTGTCCATGGGCAAGACACTGAACCCATCAAAGGTAGACAAAGTTGCTCCCGATGGTAAGCTAGCACCTTGCATGACAGCTCTGCTACCATTGGTGTGTAAGTGTGTGTGTAGGGGTGAATGAGAACCAGTGTAAAGCACGTTGTAGGACTGCTAAGGTGAAAAAAGCGCTACATAAGTGCAGACCATTTAGTTTTTCCTAATATATTTTAGAGTTCATCTTAGAACAGTGGAGTCAAGTTTGAGTCCTGAGGGCCGACGTACTGATTCCCAGACACACCGGTTCAACTCATCGGCTAATTAGCAAGGTCACAGCAGCAACGCTAAGGTTATTACTGTTTATTCATGAGCTAAATTATCATATTTTTTAGAATAAGTAAGAAGTAGGAGTACTTCAGTTCTGCACCCAGGACTTAAAAGCTAACAGGACTTATTGTGTTTATGAACACTTTCCTCCTCGTGCCTTTGTCCTCTAGTTCACCACCTCAGCTCTTCATGTTATGCAACAAAATAAGGAGCACTTTCCATAGCAAGGACATTCTCTCTCTCTCTCTCTCTCTCTCTCTCTCTAAATACCAACTATTCCTGACATGCTCATAGTATGCTCCTATGTTAAAAAAAATCTTCTTGACCTAATCCTTGTAAACGCTTGCTGTCTAGTTCCCGACATGCTGCTGCCACATTTCTCTCTTCAGTCTATCATTGTCTTTTCATCCAGCAGGATGCGCTCTCTAGTTTGTCTTCACCGTCTGCTGCTTTCTCTCCTCTCTTCCTCCGTGCTTGGCTCTCCTTCATCCCATGACATCGCTCTGTCCCCCAGGACGCAATTACACTCTCCCCCTGGATACCGACTAATTACTGTGGCTTTTTTAAAAAATCTGCCATGAATGAATAAATATGAGTGGGAGGGTGGAGGGCAGATTAATAAATGCTAATCCCTGGCGCAGTCCTGTGACTTGAGGACAGAACGAGCAGCAGAAACTCACTCTTACTATACACGCACACACACACACACACACACACACACACACACACACACATATATATATATATATATATATATATATATATATATATATATGAACACTGCGGTTGCTTACAGTGGAAGTTCAGGGTTACACAAAATTTCCACACCTGTGTGGGAGAAACAGCCTGCCTAATCCTCAGGGGGGCAACATGCCACTTAAACAGGGGACGCATGGGGAAAAGCATCTGTGTGAAAGCAAACGCTCTCTGAGCAAAGCTCCGTTTTATAAATGACAGGATAAGGATGCGCAGGGAGTTAAACGCCATCCGCGGCTTGACTGCAACAGTGCGCTGTGGAAAAATAGCATGATCATAATTAAAACCATGCGCTTTCTTGTTAGCTACAGGTCTGCCTGGTTTAGCGGTTAATAACGACAAAGAAGCTGTGAAGCTACGGAGTGATGCCTGACACTAGATGTTAATTGTAAGCATGAAAATTGCATATCTATCAATAGCTCACCAGTGAAATAATGAACATTAGCCATGAGCAAGACGTTATATCACAAGGCCTTAATGATACCATAGTAAGAATGATGTGGGACAAATTATTAGGGTTGTAACGATACCGTAAACATATCTTACAATGATATACCAGCTGAAGTATCGCAAGACCAAGTAGTAGGATCAACCTAAAATAGAATATTGTGTATATTCGGAATTCAAATCTACAGAAATACAAATTTACAGAAATACATGGATATCAATTAAAACAGATTAACAAACAGATGATTTTCCTCAGAATACTTTGTTAATGAGAACGAATAACTGCCTATTGGGGGAAAAAAGGATAATTCAGTGTGTCACATGTTTCACCGACTGCTCTCTAAAGCAATGAAATCACTTGCTATCAAACATAGCTAGTTTTACTGTGTACACACAGCGGCTAGCGTAACATTAGCTCATTTACTATCAACCATGGCTAGGTCATCCTGGCCGGGAATCGAACCTGGTGGATTAGTGGACAACCCGCTCTACCGACTGAGCCACAGCCACCCCCAGACACACACAGCAGCCAGTGTAACATTAGCTCACTTAATATCAAACACGGCTAGTTTTACTGTGTACACACAGCGGCTAGCATAACATTAGCTCACTTACTATCAACCATGGCTAGTTTTAGTGTGTACATACACTGATTCGTGTAACATTAGCTTACTTACTATCAAACACGGCTAGTTTTAATGTGTACATACACTGATTAGTGTAACATTAGCTCACTTATTATCAACCATGGCTAATTTTAGTGTGTACACACAGTGGTTAGCATAATATTAACTAGCAAACATGGCAAATTTTAGTGTGTACACACATCGGTTAGCGTAACATTACCTCACTTACTATCAAACACACCTAGTTTTAGTACTTACAGGTGCACATGTATCATCTACATGTACACCTGACGGTTAGAACGATCTGCAGACAACCGAAATCAAAGCTCCAAACCAGTGAGAACAAGATCATGTTTAAGAATGGAGGAGGTGAGAGAGAACTAGAAAGACTTTCTGCCCAATAGAGCAGCAGAAAAGCATCATCACTGTTGGCCATTTTGCTATTCATGACTTTTTGGGATGGTGGGCGAAAACAGAGAGATTAATGGCACGAGGCAGCATGAGGAGTGCTGCTTAATAAAGGCCAAGCTAACGAACTGCAAAGGAACTAAATGACCCCAGCAGGTCCCGGACTGGGCCATTTTAATAGACTTTTAAAGTCGTGCCGGGCAACATTCATAAATCGCCCTCCACCGGCAGCTACGTGAACACAGCGGGAGTGTCCCTTTGAAAGCGCCAAGCTCTGAATGTGTGGATGCTTTAAAGGCTGATCACAGAGCCAGAATTGCTTCAAGTGAACACTGGGATAACTCTGGCACACAGTGGCACATTATCAGAGGGTGACATAAAGTACTTTATTAATTAGCTGTGTGTGTGCGAGCTCTGCCTAGATGTTGCAAGGTATCAATGTAACACTCAGGAAAGTATGTAAAGTGTTCTAAATGGAAGAAGCGGCCGTGGGGACAGAGAACAGAAATGAGCTTGTATATAATCTGGAACTGTTCCACATATTTCCACTGAGTACAGCTGGGTATCAGACTCTTCTAGCGTTAAACTGCTGATGGTTTGGACCAATGGCGTCAGCTTCTACAGTAGGTTGAGCAGCTGTTCCTTGGAGCAGCTACACACCCATACATATGCTAAAAGCAACAAATCCACTGTATTGAGTGATTATTGCCATTATAGTGTATGATTATACACAATATGGTCAAACGTATGTAAAAACCTGACCAGATGTGCTTTTTTGGATCTCGTTCCAAATTTTTCTGTTACCTCCATAACCTCCACTCTTCTCAAGATTTTGGAGAGTCGTGGTGTGGGATTTGATGCTAAAAGAGCATTAATGAGGTCTGGTACTGATGTCTGAGGTTGGGTGAGGAGGCCTGTGGTGTAGACGGCGTTTCCAGTTCGTCCCAACGGTGTTCAGTGGGGTTGAGGTCAGGGTTCTGTGCAGGAAACTTGAGCTCCTCCATACCAACCTTAGTTGAACCATGTCTTCATGGAGCTCGCTTTGTGCAATAGGTCGCCATCATGTTGGAACAGCTTTGAGCTTGTTAGTTCCAGTGAAGTGAAATTGTAATCCTACAATTTCCAAAAACTGTTTACTTCCAACTGTGTGGAAATGGTCAGGTGTCCATATAGCGTATAGTATTTAGAAACTAAAGGATTTTGAATGATAAAGGGTTTGGTTGGAACAATCTTTCAGATTTATTAGTATTGTTTGTGCCATGCATTAGCAAACTCCCACATCTGAATGCGTGATGGTTTGTCTCTTGACCTGAAACGTGGGCTGTTCGGGAGAAGAAAAAAAAAAAAAAGTTTCAGACTCCTTGTGAAAAACGAGGGAAGTTTGTGTCTGTGTCACTGTGTGTCACAGAGCGAGTACATCATTACAGACAGAGACAGTGACATGCCACTCTCCACAGTGGGATTACCATTAGTGTCAACAAGTGTTCCCCTCTCTCTCTCTCTCTCTCTCTCTCTCTCTCTCTCATGCGCGTTCACATCCCCGACTCTCCTTGTCTGTCTGTGTCCATCTCGTATTCCGTCTGTATCTGTATCTCCTCCATCTCTCGGCCGTCTCCGTCTCTTAGGTGGCAAGATTGAGCACTCTCAATTACCATAATAACCACTCCAATTAGTGTCCGCTACTTACACTCTCTAATCAATAGCGACGTTACCATTACAGCTTAATACATCACCCGACCTTGAACTGCCACACACTCGTACGCATACATACACACACACACACATGCACGTCCTACATCCTCCTACTTTACGGACCCTCGAGTCACAGCTTCCTCTCTCTCACCTCTCACTCACTCTCTCACTCCTCTCGTCCCTACTCCCCCCACCCTGGATTACATCTCCATGGAGACAGGTGCCTGGAAACAGCTGGAGGAGGCAAGTGGTTGTTGTGGTGATGGCGACGTGTGGCGACGATGTCACGGCCTGATTACATCACGCTCTGGCTGCCGGTTGCTTTTGTTGTGTGTCGACGTTATTCGGCTGGTCATTCTGTCCATCAAGCCATCCGGCCACATCTCCTCCCATCATCATGGCTGTGTATCATCGGTCACACACACACACACACACACACACACACACACACACACACACACACACACACACACACACTGCCTCCAAAGCTTCTATTTCTTTCTCTAAATAAGGTGTGCTGAATCTATGAGCTCACTGTAGACTCTGTACAATCACGCTCTCTTCTGCACTTATTATTATGTGTGTGTGTGTGTGTGTGTGTCTGTCTGTCTCAGTCTCTCTCATTCTCTTTATCTCTCTCTCTCTCTCTCTCTCACACCCCACACACACACATACAAACCATAGAGCACTCAACAGTCTACACGATCACCTTTCTCTGAATAGGGTCTGTGAAAACACACCAAACAATGACAGCTATAAACCCCCCCCCCCCCCCCCC
>JAFFST010053309.1:171929-183883 GCA_022414735.1 Noturus placidus
TATATATATATATATATACACACACACACACACACATACATACATACATACATACATACATACATACATATACATAAACACACACACACAGTACAATGGAACTGCTTTAAGTGTTCCTTCAGTTGCTCTCAAATTCTCTAAGAATTTCTCTCTAAACTTCAGAGCGACTTCATTTACTGAAGTGAGCATGCTACACACACGGATACACACTCTGGTGTGAAAAAATGTTTTGAAGTTCCAGCGGTGGCTGTGTAAAACCACATCAAAGGCAGGAGCACAAGCGACAGACAAAAAGAAAAATAATTCCATCTGAATTTGATAAAATGGTGAGAACAAATGCAGGCATCTGACACGTACATGAAGAGGAGAAGAGAGAGAGAGTGAGAGAGAGAGAGAGAGAGAGAGAGAGAGAGAGAGAGAGAGAGAGAGAGAGAGAGAGAGAGAGAGTGAGAGAGAGAGAGAGAGAGTGTGAGAGAGAGAGAGTGAGAGAGAGAGAGTGAGGGAATGTGAGAGAGAGAGAGAGAGAGAGAGAGAGAGAGAGAGAGAGAGCGAGAGTGAGAGAGAGAGAGTGAGAGAGCGAGAGAGAGAGTGAGAGAGAGAGTGAGAGAGAGAGAGAGAGAGAGAGAGAGAGAGAGACAGAGAGAGAGAGAGATGGAGGGATGATACAGGTTGAAGGAGCTGTAGGTCTGAACGAGCTGAAAAGGACGCATCAGAGAGCACACAGAGAATGAGACAGAAGAGGGGATAGTTGGTAAACGACTGTCACTTGATGCGGAGTGAAGCAGTTTTGACATCGTCTCATCCCTCGCTCTCGAGCCACCCTTCTCCATGGCAAAACACTGCCTGACAACACTTCGCCTTTTATTTCCGTTACTCCCCCTCTCTCATCTCTCCCGCCCAGGGAGAAAGTGCACAGGGAAAAAGTTTTCTCCCGCTTGTTCACATCCCTGCGCTGTCAGGAGAGACGCAGACGACGGGTTTCATGAGGAGGAGATGGAGATGGAGAGAAGGAGAGGGAGATCACTAATGGCAGAGTAAAGAAATTGAGGCAGATTTAGGGGAAGTATAAGACAATGCAGATGGCTACATAGCGGCACACACTGCACCAGTGCATCCTGCGGCAATAATTAGTTACTGACCATCTGGTGGAAAAGAGGAAAACATGGAGGAAGAGAACGGAATAACAGAGAAAGAAATCGGTGAAATGAAGTGAGAGTTGTGGTGAGGGAGCAGAGAGATTGCAGTGAGGTGTGCGCTTTATCTCCCTCTGCTCGTGTTCTCTTTCTCTCTCATGCTGAGGAATGTGTATCAGCTGTGTAGCTGTGTCCCTGGAGACTGAGAATGAGAGAGAGAGAGAGAGCGAGAGAGAGAGAGAGAGACAGAGGACAAACAACAGAAAAACGAGGGCAAACTTACACTGTAAACTGCAGACTCTAAAATATGCACTCTATAATGTTCAGTAAGCTGCTAATGGAAATGCACTGCTGTACTATAGCTTCACTTCTCTCTCTTCGTCTCTCTTTCCGTCTCTCTGTCCGTCTCTCTCTTCGTCTCTCTCTTCGTCTCTCTGTCCATCTCTCTCTCTGTCTCCCTCCCCGTCTCCCTCTCCGTCTCCCTCTCCGTCTCCCTCCCCGTCTCCCTCTCCGTCTCTCTCTCTCCATCTCCCTCATTGTCATTCTCTCTCTCTGTCTCTCTCATTCTCTCTCGCTCTGTCTCTCTCCCTCTCTCTGTCTCTCTCATTCTCTCTCACTCTGTCTCTCTCTCTCTCTCTCTCTCTCTCTCTGTCTCCGTCTCCCTCTCCGTCTCTCTTTCTGTCTCTCTCATTCTCTCTCTCTGTCTCCCTCTCCCTCTCCGTCTCTCTCATTGTCTCTCTCTCTCTCTCTCTGTCTCCCTCTCCGTCTCCCTCTCTGTCTCCCTCGCCGTCTCTCTCTCTGTCTCTCTCTCTCTCCGTCTCCCTCATTGTCATTCTCTCTCTCTGTCTCTCTCTCTCTCTCTGTCTCTCTCTGTCTCCGTCTCCCTCTCCATCTCTCACATTGTCTCTCTCTCTCTCTCTCTCTGTCTCCCTCTCCGTCTCCCTCTCCGTCTCCCTCGCCGTCTCTCTCTGTCTCTCTCTCTCTCCGTCTCCCTCATTGTCATTCTCTCTCTCTGTCTCCCTCTCTCTCTCTGTCTGTCTCTCTCTGTCTCTCTGTCTCTCTCTCTGTCTCCCTCTCCGTGTCCCTCTCCGTCTCCCTCTCCGTCTCTATCTGTATCTTTCTCCGTCTCCCTCTCTGTCTCTCTCTCCCTCTGTCTCTTAGTCAAAGTTAGACTTAAAGTAAAATATGCTGTTTTCCAAATGACTCGACGGTTACAAGAATTTTGTGATACGGGCATTGGGTGACGTTTTATGAATTAAAGTTTCTTTTATTACCACTGTTTTCTGTTTTGTTTCATACACATTTTATCTATCCAATATGTGTCTCTAGTTTTGGAGGAATCTAAATGAGTAATAAAAGGAAAATGTAATAGTCAAAGTCTCTCTCTCTCTCTGACTCTCCCACTGTCTCTCTCTCTCTCTCTCTCTCTCTCTCTCTATCTCTCTCTATCTCTTGCATGTGCTCTGTGGAAAGAGAAGAGCAAGAGAATGAGCGTGAGAGACTGAGACAGAGCGAGGGATAAAGTGGAAGACAGACAGACGGAAGAAAGACGGAAGAAAGAAAGAAAGAAAGAAAGAAAGAAAGAAGCGCAAAGCATGAGTGAGGGAATTTGAGTGAGGGAGAAAGTGATGAGAGGATGAGAAAGAAAGGGGAAGAGAACAGAGAAGAGAGTGGTCTCAGTGGTGCAGTAGTGCAGCACACTGTGTAATAAATCTAATGAAATACTGCGATCCCCTGTGTACACTTACCAGAGAGAGAGAGAGAGAGAGAGAGAGAGAGAGAGAGAGAGAACGAGACAGAGAGCGAGAGAGCAAGAGAGAGCGAGAGAGAGAGAGAGAGAGAGAGAGAGAGAGAGAGAGAGAGAGAGAGAGCACAAGTACAGAAAATGGGACAAATGCACATAACCACAGAGATCAGTGTACACACCATACACGCCTACAGGAATCATATCAATCCTTTTTTAACTATGTCAATCATTTCTATTTACTATTGAACGCTCATTTGACAGTAAATCTAAATCAGATCAGATCTGACATAATCTGATTCACAGAGATATCTTCATATCCACACCCTAAACGTGTTATACAACATGAATAAAACCTGCACGCACTTAATGCAAGCCGCCGTCACACTGTGGATGTTCCGTACACCTGGGCAACAGAAATGTACAGTGAATATGGAAAACCTCACTTTTCTGAAAAAAATAGTGTGGATGTCATGATATCTATTTATTAAACAGTTTTTTTTTTTTTAATTAATAATACAGACTCACTGGAAGCAGCTGATATGATGTAAAAAGAAAATTAACTTAATCTTTTGAAAAAAAAAATATGTATTTTTCAGTGCTCAACATTTAAAAAATTTATTAAATAAATTTCAATAAAAATAAACATTTTTCTAATATAAAAAGTAAGAATCAACTAATTACACATACATTTAATACTATTACTACTACTACAATAATAATAATAATAACATTTATTCATTTAGCAGACGCTTTTATCCAAAGCCACTTACAAATGAGAGCACACTCACACACCAATGGTAGCAGAGCTGCATGCAAGGTGCTAGCTTGCCAACGAGGGCAACTTAGGGTTCAGTGTCTTGCCCAAGGACACTTCAATATGTGATCACCCGGGCCGGGATTCGAACCGCCAACCCCACGATTAGTGGATTAGTGGAGAACCCGCTCTACCGACTGAGCCACAGCCGCCCCAGTAATAATAATACTGGGGAGGCACGGTGGCTTAGTGGTTAGCACGTTTTCCTCACACCTCCAGGGTTGACGGTTTGATTCTCGTTGCGGCCCTGTGTTTGGAGTTTGCATGCTCTCCTTGCACTTCCAGGTACTGCGGTTTCCTCCCCCAGTCCAAAGACATGCATTGTAGGCTGATTCGCATGTCCAAAGTTTCCATAGTGTATGAATGGGTGTGTGATTGTGTCCTACGATGGATTGGCACATCCAGGGTGTCCCTCACCTTGGGCCTCTTGCTCCCATTTCATGGATTGAATAATAATAACAATAATAATAATAATAATAATAATCCATCCAACCATCCATCTTCAACTGCTTACTCCTTTTCAGGGTCACGGGGGAACCTGGAGCCTATCCCAGGGAGCATCCCTGGACAGGGTGCCAGTCCATCGCAGGGCACAATATAACAATAATAATAATAATAATAATAATAATAATAAAAGCTGCAAGGACCCAGATTCAGTCAGTCGCAGAGCCATAAGTTTAGGCAAAGGGATTCAAGAGTGAGTTGTAGTGTCACTCATGAGTTGACCATCACCAATCAACACCAAATTTGGTACACAACATCTTCGGAGTAAGCCTCAGAAAAGTTATCAAAATAATTTTGAATAGTCCAAACGGTTTGCCCAATAAATCTGACAATGAAGCCGCCAAACAAGAGGTACAGAAGAAAATCTAAATACTTGAATGTGATATCAAATTGGTGCACTGAACTCATCTCGACCCAGGAACTCTAGGGATGTCTTCCTTTTACATTTTGGACACATGGCTCAAAAGTTATGATCATAAACATACTTCCAAGTTAGGCCAAAAATTGACCCGATGGTGGTGCAACAGCATTGGCAGCACTTGGCCCAAATTTGGTCAGAATGTTCCTTAGAGCCTCCGCAGTCAGTATGCCAAATTTCACAACTTTGTACCAGACAGTTCTACAGGATGCCATAGACAACCTAGCCAGAAGAAGAAGTAGAAGGTGATTAACAATAGGGTGACTATGCATGTTCAGTGCTTGGCACCCTATTATTATTATTATTATTATTATTATTAATTATAATAATAAATATACATTTCTTATTATTTCTAACATTGTTTAAAAATGTAACACTACTGTAATGTGAGCAAACCTATGTATAATGATAAATGGTGCACTTATATAGTGCTTTTATCCAAACACACACTAAGAACACTGCCCAAGAACACTTCGGTATGTGTAGTCATCCGGGCCGGGATTCGAACCGCCAACCCTAGGATTAGTGCATTAATGGACAACCCTCTCTACCGACTGAGCCACAGCCGCCCATCATGTATCATAGACATGCCTTTGAGAATTGTGAATTGTGAGAATACAGACCGACAGCAATACAGTGTGAAAAATGCATTAATAAGGCACAGGAAGGGGAAAGATAAAGCATTTTATTTGCCTAATGGCCTGTTGAAGGAAAAAAATCTGTTTAGAAACATAATCAGCTACTTATTAAAGAAGCAGTTTGTAATTTTTCCAAGCATTCTGCTACCTGAATGCCTTTTAGGTAAAAAGTATTGCGCTAATTAAGAAACTAATGGGATGTTTTCATGAGTATCTTTTTCTATTGCCACACAGCAGTCAGATCCAGACTCCTAATGAGCAACTCAAGAATGACAGTGAAGAAACCGTCTCCGATATGACATGAAGAAGCTCAGAGAAGCTATGACAAAAAAACCCAGTATATCACTGCCTCACAGATTTATAGGCGCACTAATAAAATTGACATAAAGCAGGATTAAAATGAAAGAGAGTCTATTTTTTGTGAGCTACACCAGTAAACAGTAAATGATCTGTTAAAGGTCTATGGGGAAGATTGCCAGTACTGGACAGGACAGATTAGAAATGATAAAGTATTATTATCCGATATACGCAGTGAAGCATGAATGTAAAACCAGTTATATAGTGATTTTTTAAAAAAAAACTATACAGTAGGTGCTCTACTCAGAATTACAGCTTATAAGAAAGTATAGCAGGATTAGTTTAGTGCTAACATACAGTAATATTACAAATCCCATGGCTGTGCTAGCACAAATTAGCATTACCGCAGTGCCAGCGATCACTCAAACAAAAGCTACTTATGATGTGAACTGCAAGGTTTTATTTTTGAACATATGATGACCTTTTCATAAGCATGTACTTGCAAACAGATATTTCCCAGTTGGAAGATGAGGAACGGTTTCAGCTGGCATTAGCAGGCAATGGTGGCAAAAAAAAAACTAAATTAGACAATGCAAATATGGGTTTCAAATTTAAATGCTTATGTAAAGGATACATTCTGTAAGTCTTTTGTTTAGACCTTTAATAAATTATATTAGGAAAACAACACTTTTTGGGTGTGCTGTTTTTAGACAATACATCAACACTACTTTGGTGTGATGCGAAGTAGAGACGCAGATCGCGGTCCTTATGTTTCCTAATCAGCATCTCCTAATGCGTTTTATTCTTCTACTACCACAGCAATTTTCCAACAATTACCCGTTTTAATGTTGTTCTTTTTAACCAATTATAGCTACATTTAATGTTGTGAAATGTCCACAAGAAAGGTCATCATTTCAGATAAATCATGATTTCAGGCATAAATGCTCCCTGGGATAGGCTCCAGGTTCCCCCGTGACCCTGAAAAGGAGTTAGCGGTTGAGGATGGATCATTTTTAACAACGTTACCTTATTGGAACTCTGATTTGCAATACTGCCATTCAGTAGATCTTACTAGATTCACTATTTTGTTTGGCCCAGAAATGGTGCAGAAATGGCGGCACAGAGCTGATTACCATGGATTACCATATGCGGATTTAAGAGAGGGAGTGGAGTCAGAAAAGAGGAAAGAGTCTGTCAGTGAGTACGTTTACATGGAGAGCAGTAATCTAATTGTTGACCTTATTCTGAATAATAAATGATTAATGTTCATGTTTATGAGTTGCGTTTAGAATATTCCTTTCATGTTCCTGTTTTACGTGTTATAGAACATAATTACATTAACGGCACACGTTATTATGTCCCCGCGCCACGCTGTCCAGAGTCCCTCCAGAATTTCATGTATCGTCTTCGTTATGGTCCCATATATAATTTTACGAAAGCTTCAAGTGCAGCTAATTATTTATCATGCTATATGTGCTAACAGACGACTGCTTGAAGCCGTGGGCTGCGTCCCAAACCGCGTACTTAACGCTATATAGTAGCCGAAATACATGTCTTTTACATACTATATACCGGAGCAGGTAAGTACGCGGTTGTTTGCAGTCAAACAGTTGACCACCACCATGTGCGTATGTGTCCTGTCACAAAATGCGGTGAAAACTCCCACACGATTTTAATAGTGTGATTAAGGAGTGTACATGTCTGTAATACACGTCGATAATGCGACAAAAACAGGAATAATCCATCCATCCATCCATCAACAACCGCTTACTCCTTTTCAGGGTCACGGGGAAACCTGGAGCCTATCCCAGGGAGTATCGGGCACAAGGCGGGGTACACCCTGGACAGGGTGCCAGTCCATCACAGGGCACAATTACATACACACTCACACACACACACATTCATACACTACGGACACTTTAGACACGCCAATCAGCCGAACATGCATGTCTTTGGACTGGGGGAGGAAACTGGAGTACCCGGAGGAAACCCCCGACACACAGGGAGAACATGCAAACTTCGCACACACATGGCCCTGGCGGGACTCGAACCCCAGACCCTGGAGGTGTGAGGCGGACGTGCTAATAATCCACATGTCTTAATTCGATTTGTGTTTACTTCGAGTATCCTAATCGGATTAAGGTAATCGCTATTTACATGGAAGTTTCTTAATCAGAATATCGCCTTAATCGGGTTAATATCAGATTGCTGTTGCCCATGTAAACGTACGGATAGTTTTCATAGGATCTGCAAGAGTAAGTCTACAGAGTAAGTAACTTTTTTTGGTGAAACACAATTTATGGTGATACTGATGGGCTTAAACCCCCATAATACATACGGAGAATATGATGCACATGTGCAGATTTGTCTGATTCCAACTTCACATCTTCAACAATGACTACATTTACATGCATATCAAATTCTGTTCTATATTCAGGTTGCAGCCGTATTCTGAATACGTTGTTTATAGGCATACAGACATCAGAATATTCCTGTATACATGGTTGCTGTAAGTATTTCCATTAAGAGTTGTCATTCCTGAACACCTAGCCTACAGCTAAGCAGCTGTTAGCACCCATAATTTCTTGTGGACTGAGCACATGCGTATATCTCCTTTCAGTGGATTTTCTGAATATGGTGTTTACATGCGACACTTTTCCGATAAAAACAGACATATTCCAGGGGTGGGAATCAGAATATTGTCTTAATCTGAATCGAGCAATCAGATTAGGGTGTTTACATGACTCAGTACTAATTAGAATATTGCCAAATTCCGATTAATATCAGGATATTGATGTGCATGTAAACGCAGGTGATATCTAGATCCATCCATCTTCAACCGCTTACTCCTTTTCAGGGTCACGGGGAACCTGGAGCCTAGCCCAGTAGGCATCGGGCACAAGGCGGGGTACACCTTGGACAGGGTGCCCTTTTTAAATTGTATATTTAGACGCAAAGCCAAAATCTAAGCCAGTCATATCACACCAAACAGTCGCTTTCTTCTGTCATTCAATATCAGTAGCACGCAGGAGGATGAAAGACTTTACAAATAAGATGTGTCCCTGAACCCGACGCCGTCTTCTTCATAAACACTCCCCCCTCCTCTGATTTACTACAGAAATGCTGTAAGATGTGCTGAAAGGATATGGGGAGAAAACAAGCAAAAGGAGGATGAAAGAAGAGAATGGCGAGCAAAGAGAAAGCGCTGTGTAGCGATCGATTTTCACAAGCTGGTCTCCGGAGAGTGTGGGAGAAGAGACAAAACAGCACTGGAAAGAAAGATGCGGTGAAAACAGGGACGGTCATGGCTCTCCTCTTGTTACTTCCCTTTATATGTTGACCTTTCCTCTCTCCCTGGCTTTCTCCCTGCCTTTCTTTCAGCTCTTTTAATTTGATCAAACTCTCACAGTCAAACTTTTCTCTGGGCAGAGCTCGCTGTGTAACCGGAGCTCTCCGACACAGATGCAGAGAAAGAAAGGAAGCCCGAGAGAGACAGAGAGGGGTGGAGGTGCAGATCAAGAAAAATAAAGATCAACACACTGGGGACGAAGAGCGAGAGTTAAAGGTGTGAAAGACATAGTAAAGAAGATGGGAAGTGTTTTGGTTTCGTGCATTCCATGCCAAACAGGGCTCTGTGTTTATGCGTGGGTGAGCGAGAGAATAGATGTGAGTTAGTGAGCGAGAAAGCGAGGGAATGAAGGCAATATTTTTGTCTTTGGCAGTCGCATTTGCACCCAGACGTCTGACACACTTGCAGTTACATACGCTCGAACACCTCTGATGAGACCAGCAAGAAAGCGAGAACAGAAAATCAAAAAAAAAGCACATGATATCACTTGCTGTCGGGAGAGAGAGAGAGAGAGACAGAGAGAGAGAGAGACAGAGAAAGAGAGAGAGAGAGAGAGAGAGAGAGACAGAGAGAGAGAGAGAGAGAGAGAGAGAGAGAGAGAGAGAGAGAGAGAGCTGTTTGTGTCAGTAAAATATCATTAATAAAATCTAAAAATAACACTTCCATTTAGCAGCACAGATCTGAGTAATAGTGTGAGGCAGCGCAGTAATTATATGGGACTATTAGAATACAGGCTTTTATTAAATATTAAGGAAGGAAGTAGCACACACTGCTAATGCTTTTGAACTGTATCCGAACAGTATACCATCACACACACACACACACACACACACACACACACACACACACACACACACACACACACACACACACACATCTGTCTGCTTATGTTTAACTAATACCTGAAATGAATACTCTGTGTTGCCAGACTTTGAAAATATAACCCCAATACAACCCCAAACTATCATATACATAACCAAGGAAGTGAGGACTGTGTCAATATAATGCATCACTGAGGGCAATGTTGATTTCTTTGCCTCTGATTCAGCTGTTACGTTATAAATGCCATATACATATCATATACATAACCAAGGAAGTGAGGACTGTGTCAATATAATGCATCACTGAGGGCAATGTTGATTTCATTGCCTCTGATTCAGCTGTTACGTTATAAATGCTGTGAACATGATTCATCAAAATGGGACACAAAATATGATCTGTACACCGGTTGGAGGAAATGTTGGCTGATAATGAATTGTCACACACCTGTTTGTAAGAGTCTTATCTGCTGGAGTGATGCTACTTTTTATAATGTAAGCATTAGCATAATAGTGCGCACGCACAGCGCACAGCCGTTTCTCAACACTGAATATATAGGTGATTGACATTTCTGCTTGCTTGTTAGACTGGAAAAGTACTGCAAATCCTCGCAAGACTTGGTGCAGCATGGTGGCACAGTGGGTAACGTTTTCTGCCTCGCAGCTCCGGGGCTTTCAGGCCCGGATTGATCCTGAGCTCTATCGGTCTGGAGCTCAACACGTTCCTCTGATTTCCTCCCGCCTCCCAAAAAACACTAGGCGGATTGGTGTCTCTAAATTGCCCCCAAGGTGTGAATGCGTGATGGTGTCCCATCCAGGCTAATTTGGCGAAGCCAATTTGAGGCCACAGTGGCCCTGACCATCCTGGTTACGTATTAAAGTGTTGTAATGAAGTATTGAAGATGAATGAATGAATCAGTCCCTCTAGGATTTTGTGATTTTGCGATCACGGAAATGAATGCAAAAATCAAGCAAATTCGACAATATTCAGAGGAGCTTGGAATTTTTCAATATTAACACAGATTTTCCACAGATTTGTGCCAAGACGTGTCATGTGACATCATCACAACGTGCACACAGTTAAAATAATTAATCAATTTGTATAGCGCTTTTTACAATGGACATTGTCTCAAAGCAGCTTTACAGAAATATCATTTTTACATTTACAAGCGACTTACAAATGAGACACACTCACACACCAATGGGAGCAGAGCTGCATGCAAGGTGCTAGCTTGCCATCGGGGGCAATTTAGGGTTCAGTGTCTTGCCCAAGGACACTTCGGCATGGGATCACCCGGGCCGGGATTCCAACCACCAACCCTACGATTAGTGGATTAGTGGACAACCCGCTCTACCGACTGAGCCACAGCCACAGGTCTCATTTATCAACAAACATCACCAGGAAAGACTATGAAAGCAGAAAAAAACTCTGAACTGACTGAATGAATGAATGTATGAATGAATGAATAACCCATTTGTGTTTTCCTATTTTGCATGCACTGCTAAATACTATATATGATTATATGTTCTGTGCTAATCTACAGCACATTCATACAAGTGTGGCTTCACTAATTACTCCAATAATCACGCCGCTAAACATTATATATGGTGTCACGACAAAACAGTTTACTCGAACATCTTTAACGATCGTATAGGTCAGTGAAAATATGCAATAACTGTTTGGAACCTAATGATTGGTGTCAATCACCTAAAACAATCCAGGTCTGTTTACAGACTAGCAATGCGGTGAGAATAATCTAATTGTGCCAGTCCTGCCTGTACGAGACTTCCAGGAATACGCTAGATCACTGAGCTTCGATGGTGCACTTCACAGAGAATATCAAAGCTACGGCTATAATAAAATTGACTACCCCATAAAAGTAACAAACAACATGCTGTTTACCTGGAAAGTGAATTCGACCTCCACATCCATTATTTACTCGGCAAGCACGGTTGAATCAGACACACATTTATCTATTTGATAAATATAGGCAAATGTGACCAAAGATCCAGCTTTTTTTTCTCTCTCTATTTTCCTGGCTGGCAGACGAGCAGCTTGTGTTATCAGCAACAGCTAAGGAAACATTCATCTGAATTCAATTATGATTGACTAGTTCACATGTTATTCAGGGTAGGGGTTTCACAATGCAGGTATTGAGGTATGTGTGTTTTGAGGTATGTATATATATATATATATATATATATATATATATATATATATATATATATATATATA
>JAFFST010053310.1:22531-32694 GCA_022414735.1 Noturus placidus
ATATATATATATATATATATAATATGTATATTATTCAACCATTCTCTAGACTTTTCAGTCAGAAACGAATGCAAAATCAAGGAAACGCCGCAATATTGGGAGGAGCTTGAGATTGCCGCAGATTTGGCCGAGACGCGCCGTGTGATGTCATCACGACGCGCGTTCAGCCAAAGCACTCTTCGTTTCACGTGTGTCGAACATGAGCACAGTTTAAAGGTCTCATTTTACCACCAAATATCACTGTGAAAGACCGTGCAGAACTATTTCCTGCTCTTGTAGTTTGGCCAATTCAAGCAGTTTTCCACAAAAAGCACGAAAAACGCCCAAAAATTTTTTTTAAAAAGAGCAGCAAAATAATGCGACAAAAAACATTATCTTTAGAACATTGACATAAGAAATGATCTACCAATAGAATAGAAGAAAAGCTTATAATAATCTCATAATTTAAAGAGAGATTTCCACATATTCAAGCTATTTTTACTTGCTAAGGTCCCTTTTTGTCATATATACATCAAGGGTGTCCAGTCTAATCTGGAAAAGACCGGTGTGGGTGCAGGTTTTCATTCCAACCGAACAGGAGCCACACCTGAATCTATTGAAAGCCAAGATCGACTGATTAAACAGGTAGAATCAGGTGTGGCTCCTATTTGTTCGGAATGAAAACCTGCACCAACACAGACCCTTTCCAAATAAGATCAGACACACCTGGTGTGCATAGTACCCTGTGATATACTGGCATCCAATCCAAGGTGTACTTCTGCCTCGTGGCCCGGATTGGATCCAGATTCACCACGACCTTGACCAGGATAAAGTGGCCACTGAAGACCAATGAATGTGTCCTTGAAGGGATAAAGCCCAGTCAGCCTTTCATGTACACTGTGCTGATCGGATGCTCTTCTTCAGTGAGCATAAGACATCCCAATGCGTGAAAGGAAAATATTCCCCACAGCATCACATCTCTACCAGGGGCGGTTGTGGCTCAGGTGGTTGAGCGGGTTGTCCACTACTCCACTATTAGTAGGGTTGGCGGTTCGAAGTGTCCGAAGTGTCCTTGGGCAAGACACTGAACCCGAAGTTGCTCCTGATGGCAAGTTAGCGCCTTGTGTGAGTGTGTGTATGAATGGGTGAAATGAGAACCAGTGTAAAGCGCTTTGGATAAAAGCGCTATATAAGTGTGCCATTTACCATGAGCTTGTTCCATCTAAACATGACGACAATACGGACTCGCGTTACATACGCTCTGCATGGTTTATGATTTCGGACACGGTCTGGCCGTCCTACGTCGCTTACACGATCGGATCCGATACATCCGGTTGTACGTAGCAGACTGCAGTCATGTGTCATGTGACCTGATTTCTTGGAATGTACTTGTACAGATGGATTTATCGAATACCCTGGCAGCTCAGTGATGTGGACTGACGAAGTGTAGGATTGTTACAGATCAAACATTAGAATAAACTTGGATCAGTGTTTCCATGTCATTATTGCATGTCCTGTATGAGTAGCAGATAACAATCATGTACAACATGCTTACGAGAGTATGGATTATTAATATGTGTCGTCTTCCTCAGGCTGTGGCCATCAGGCTCAATCAGACCGCCATCCAGGCGGTCACTCCCATCACCAGCTTTCAAAAGAGAGCAGAGGGTTCCCCAAACCCTGACAGGTCAGACTCCTACCATACTAACATCTGTTAAAGGTAGAGGAGATCACAGGCAGGCTTCACATTCAGTACTAATCAGTGTTTAGAGTCACCACCAAATTACAGGTCATTATCAGGGTATTGTATTGTTAGGATTATCCAAGTAATGTATTAAACATGAGCCAGTTATTGTGTATTTAGAGTAGAAACGCTCCCCTGCAAGTGACAATGCCATAATGTTTTGTAGCTTGTCTCGGTCTTATTGTGTGTGTGTGTGTGTGTGTGTGTATAGGGCTAAACCAGGCGCAGTGGTCCCTGGCAGTATTAAGAAAGCCCCTGCTGTCCCTGAGCCTGAAGACCTGATTGCCCCTGGGACACCCATCCAGTTCGATATTGTCCTTCCCGCATCCGAGTTCCTGGACCAGAACCGGGCAGGAGGGAGGTCAGAGAACACATCACTCTAGTCCTATCACAATAACTCATTCTGTCAGACGATATATCGTCCCAGAAATAACTGCCGCTGATTATAACGCTAATATAATGGCATAACGCACGTGTACACCCTTTCAAAAAGCAACGACGTTTTCATTCTTAGACGTTGGAAATGGAAAGTCAGACAATAGTTTTCTGTGTTTTTGTCCTCTGATGAAAATATCCTTTATATTTAGTCAATGTTTTGGCATGTCATGTTTATTTATTCGTTTTTGTCCGTTTCACCCTGACCCGACTGGCATCGAATATTACTCGCCGGCGTTTTAGTCGACGAGAGAATGCAACAAATTTCAACCATATATTCAGATATATTATATTTACATTTTTATAAATATATATATATATATATATATATATATATCAACAAAACCCCAAAATGTTGTGGAAACTCGATCTCCTGGAATAACAGCACTACGATGAGGACACGATTTTGTGACAACGTTGTGAATTCGTTACGCTTTAGTTCTTCGTTGATTTAGCGCGTCGTTACGGAAAGAGCGTGTTCACGGCGTTCACGTGTGCGTCTGCATCATTTTATAATATCAGGTTTATGTTGTGTGTAAATGTCTGATTTAATCTCGTATGTGTACAGCACGCGTTCGGGTGCGTTCATTAACGCGCTAGTAAAGCGCTTCAGTTTCCCGCCGTTCATTCTCTCTTCATCTTCAGCGTCTCGAACCCCGAGATGACTGACCACTGCTGGATTATTTCAAACACTCGAGCTGTTCTTTATAGTCTTTTCTTCATTAAAAAATAGTTTTTTGCATCGTTAGTGCATTGTTAATATCTTGCATCTTTTTTTTTTTATAATTTTTTACCCCCCCAACAGCGTGTTTTAATTAAAATCGCTGCTAGTGCTTGGTGCACGTCTTGAATTTGAACACTCACGGTTTTTTCACTTGAAAGTGCGTTTTTATCTTAAATTTGATTAATATTAGAAGTTTGAACAGCCCTAGAGCGGACAAGAAGGAGTACAGAAGCGGCTAAAATGTCGGTGATGTTCATTCTTACGTAATCAAGCGGACGATATCGAGGTCAGGATAAACCATCGAGGTCACTTCCGTATACCGTACGATAAGTCAATAAGGTAATCATTACAGGCCTACATCAGTCACACTTTAAACCAGCGTGATTTTGAATGCTTGCTCCCGAGCCCTAGATTGTCAAACCATGTCATTTTTATATATTTTGAAGACCCTGTTCACAATGTAAGTGTGAATGTTAATGGATTAAATGTAAAATTTAATTAATCACGCACTCTATAAAAGATGTGGATTAGTTCAACAATCAGACTTCATGTTAAAATCATAATGAACTTTCTTTTACTTTAACACTATCTGTTGTTACCCAGATGAGGACGGGTTCCCTTCTGAGTCTGGATCCTCTCAAGGTTTCTTCCTCTTAGCATGTTAGGGAGTTTTTCCTCACCACTGTCACCACCGACTCGCTCAATAGGGATAAATTCACACACTTCAAATCTGTATCCTGTGCTCTGAGACGATGTTCACTGTTAAAATACAAATAGAATTGAATTGAATGTGAGCTGAAACTGAACTTTTATTAGCAGGTTAATGAGCATCTTATACACATATGAGATTAATCAGACATTTACACATGAAACATAAACCTAACATTATGAACCAGGGTTTCTCATATTCCCAGAGAGAGAGAGAGAGAGACTGTTGTGAACAATCGTTGTTTAATATATAAATATATAATCCATTTTTGCAAATGAAATGTTGGAATTGGTGAAAGTTTTGATCATTGTCCAGATTATGCTATTGGTTCGTGTTTTTGTTTTGAAGCTTTATCGTTGTTATTTATTTATTTATTTTCCCCCACAGGCGCACAAACCCTTTCGGTGAGACCGAAGTGGACGGCTCTTCAAATGCGGACGGTGAGCCGGTGTTACTGACTCTTTTGAATTAAGCTGCTCATCATTTTCACCCGGGACAGCCAAAGTCAAAAAATGCCCCAGAACACGATAATGGAACTCTGACAGCGATTCAATTTGTGCTCGCGTGCAGTGCAGACGTTGCACTCAGTCTCTGAAGAATTGTTGAATGGCCTTTCATTCACAGTCCAATAATCTCTTTCTCGTGTGTATGTGTATAAAGACTCCTTGCTACAGCAAGTGTTTGCCGTGCGTTTCCTGGGCTCTATGGCAGTGCGCTCTGGACATACACAGGAAGTTATCTATGAGGCCATGAGACAGGTGCTAGCTGCTCGGGCGATACACAACATATTTAAAACCAGCGAGTCGCACCTAATGGTATCAAGCAGCTGCCTCAGGTGAGTCAGTCATGGAGGGAAAGTGTGAGTCGAGTCACTTTCATACCGTTAGTTTTGCATCTATATGAATTCGATGATGTTTTGTTTTCTTCTTGTCCAACAGGTTGATTGACCCTCAGACGCAGGTCACTAAAATCAGTGTGAGTAAGCACGCCATCGAGTGTAAATGGTATCACCGAGCCTTGACCGAGTAATAGAATTTAAACGTCGACAAAATCGAATCCATCCACGATATTTCTGTCCGTTTTCCTCTAACGTCGAGCTCCGTTCTTTGTCTTCTTTGTCTACATCTCCGTGCTGTTAGTTCCAGCTCAGGGACATCACCCAGTTCGCAGCGCATAAGGAGAACAGCCGGCTCATGGGCTTCGTGGTGGAGGGGAGGGACTGGAGCGAGGCGGACGAGGAAGGAGCGGCATCCTTCAACGCCTTTGTGTTTGAGAGCAACACTGAGGGAGAAAAGGTACACTGGTTAGTTCTGTTGAGGGGGGGAAATGGGATTGGGAAAGTACTGTAAATTGGGAGTGCTGGAATTTCAAACAGCACTGCACATGTGGCACGCTTTACAACATCACACCCAAACCGCAGTCCAATCCATTTTTATTATTTTTAAATTTGAACAGAGAATGTGTCGATTTTATGACGCTGTATAACACAGCACGGTGGGATTCTCTGGTCAGAAGGTGTCGATTCGTTTTCTATAACAGCACAGATTTGATGTTTGGTAGACGGCGGTTACGACGAATGGTTACGATGAATATAAATGATAGTCACAGCTCGTTCACAGAGACTTGCACAGCACAATTAATAATCTCATTAAAAACGTGTTGTTTAATGAAGAAAAATCACTGATCTTGTGAAGCTTTCTGTTCAGAGACTGTTATTTAACATTGATGGAAAGAATCACGGGTGTAGGTGCTGTAGGCGCGGCTTGTCCTCTAATCGTAGGGTTGGCGGTTCGAATCCCAGTCCGCATGACTCCACATGACGCTGAACCCCAAGTTGCTCCCGATTTGAAGTTAGTTCCTTGCGTGGCAGCTCTGCTACCATTGGTGTGCAAGTGTGTGAATGAGAACCAGTGTAAAGCACTTTGTAGAACTTCTAAGGTTTGAATATATATAAGTGCAGACCATTTCACTTTATATTGTCAATTCCAGGGTACAGAGAAAGCGAAAGCTCTTCTGTCCTGAAGACTTGTGACTTGCTCACAGGTTAAAAAGTGTGATATGTCGTTTATTAATAAATCTTAAAATTGTAATTGTTGGCAAGTTACTGTGTTTATAAGAGGAATTTCTGTCTCCATGTACACTAGTGTTCGAGCCCGAGCCTATTGGATCTGCTCCATTTATTAAATCTTTTCCCAAATGAATCTCAGTTTTGACATACCGTCAGAACCGGTGAAAATCGACATCTGATTGGGGTTCCAGAATCAAATGTGGCGAAACGGCTCAATAGCGCCACCTACAAAATTTCAACGTCTCACGTTACGTTTCACCTACATGTACAAAATTCGGTACACGCGTGTAACATGCCAATATGTACAAAAAACGTCTCCGGTACCTGCGCCATAAACTCAACAGGAAGTTCGCCATTTTACTCTTCAATTTTTGCTCTGTTTTTTTTGCCATTTCCGGGCCTCGAAGTTTAATGAACTCCTCCTAGCGATTTCATTGTGTCGACATCATATTTGGTCTGTCTCATGGAAAGGCCTTGACCATGCTACATTGCGAAGCTTTTGAGTTTTCGCTGCATGGTGTGGGCATGGCGGTCTGTTTCTATGTTTTTCTATGTAAATTTCTATGTTTTGCCATGAAACAGGAAGTTGTCAAGTCATTGTCCAATCTGCTCAAAACTTCACGTTTGATAAAGGTCCCAGCCTGAACACATCTACATGCCAATAATCAGTTTTAGTCATAGCGCCACCTGCTGGCAATAGCCGGTTCCAGGCTTCATATTTTAACAAACTCCTCCCAGAGATTTAATCATATCATCATCCTCATATTCAGTCAGTCTAATCTAAACGCCTTGGCGATGTTAAATTTCAAAGCTTGAGTTTTCCTTGAAGGGCGTGTACATGCCACCTGATATGACACAAATAACATTTTTGAAGCCTAAACATGCTTGAAAACTCATGAAACTTTGCACACACCTCAAAAGTGGCAAACATTTACATCGGATACAGGTTTTAGAATTAAGTGTGGCAAAATGGCTCGAAAGCACCATCTACAGAAGCAGCCCTCAGGTTTCACATACATGTATGTAAATCAGTAGGCATATGCTCCATGTAAAAAAACGTACAAAAGTCTCTAGAGCCTTATCCTTAAACCAACATGAAGTCAGCCATTTTGATACTTCTCTGCAGTTCTTGCTCAGATTTGGCCTTTTCCAGGCCTCGTACTTTAACGAACTCCTCCTAGAGATTTCATCCAATCAATATCCTATACGGCCAGTCTAATCTAAAGGCCTTGTTGGTGCTAAACTGCAAAGCTTTTGAGTTTTGACTTCACGGAGTGGCTGTGGCGGTCTGACAAATTTCTATGTTTTGCCATCAGTACCCATATCTCCTGCATCCTTGAATTGAGGTGTAGGATTTAACTCGGTGTGCAGACTAACACTGTCTGTGGCTCAGAAAAAAGCACAAGTGAGGAATTAATAATAATGGGGAAATAATGAAAAGTGAGAGTGTAATATTAGAATAAACTTGAGACTGGAGAACTCTTGAAATACGATTCTCTCTGATTGGTCAGAACAGCTCAGCTTAGACAAGGCAAATCACAGGTTTATATTCATGCACTCCTTCTAATACATGATCATTTCTATAGAAGCAACTTACACTGTATAACTGTTATTATGAAGCTTTTGGGAAGGAACTGTTCCGCCAGTGTCAGTGCTTTGGAACAGTTAGAGGTAAAGTTTCGAGCACAGGAAAGTCTTCAGGACAAGTCGGCTTTGTGGTTTCTCTTAGTCTTGTTAAAAAGAAAGACTGTTTATAATATAAACCTGGTAGCTATTATAATGTATGTGATAATCGGAACAAACTTTTTTCACAACATTAAATGAAACTATAAAATGGCATCATCGGAAATTGCTGTGATATAAGAGGAATAAAACGGGTTGGGACATGCTGTTAAGAAAATAGTCAACTTTAGGGTGCGAACTGTATCCCCACTCCGCTTCGAGCCACATCACATTGAATATTTTCCTATAACAGGACCTGGACATTTTGTTAGGATACATGGCATCATGGACTCAACCAAATATCAACAGATATTAAATGAAAACCTGACTGACTCTGCCAGAAAGCTTCAGATGGGACGTGGTTGGATCGTCCAGCAGAACAATGATCCAAACATACATCAAAATCAACACAAAAATGGTTAACTGACCACAAAATCAAGATCCTGCCATGACCATCCCAGTCCCCTGACCTGAACCCCATAGAAAACCTGTGGAGTGAACTGAAGAGGTGAGTCCACCAGCGTGGACCTCGAAATGTGAAGGATCTGGAGAGATTCTGTATGTAGGAACAGTCTCAGATCCCTCACCATGTATTCTCCAACCTCATCAGGCATTATAGGAGAAGACTCAGAGCTGTTATCTTGGCAAAGAGTGGTAGAAACAAGTATTGACTAAAAGGATGCCAATAATTGTTGCACACCTATATTTAACAATTTTTTTTTTTCTTTTTGATAAACCTGTGTTGTATATCCATGAGAGCAGTTTGTTATCCATTATCGATAGTATATTAATATTGCTGTCCATCCTATAGATCTGCTACACAATAAACATCGGCAAGGAGATTACAGAAGCTAAGAAGGTACGATCTGAAATCTTTTTTTGATTCAAATGATCCACATAGTTCAAGGTATCCTGTATCATGTCTTTCTATAGTACCATCTCTTCAAGCAGAATGATTCATTCACGTCTCTCCGTGTCTCTGTGTCAGGATCCAGATGCTCTGGCCGAGCTGATGAAGTCTGTGCCGCTGACCAGTGACGGGAAGTTCCTGCTGCTGGAGAGCGAGACAGGAGAGGCGGCAAACGGAGAAGGAGAGGATGACTTAGAGTCTGAGGCCTGAAAGTTGTTTAGGTTTCTCAAAGGATAAGCGCTGACCTAGTTTTTTTTTTTCCCCTCTCATACTCTAATGAAGATCTAAGGAGCTGATCCTAGATATACACTTTACATACAAACTGACTACAGACTCTTATGTTATGGTACGTTTACGGCTCTGCTCTAACACTCCAGACGTCTGCCTCCATGCTAAATACCAAGTTTTGCTCTTATACACACAAATAACCCACAAACAAGGCTAAAGATGGAGGTTGAAGAACGAGTTTTATATTCTAGCAGCTAAATCAATCCAGAGGAACATAGTTCATGCTAAATACTGCACACCACTCCGCTCTGATCATGTTCAAATAAGAATCTGGCAAATCGTTGGCGTTTTTTTTTTTCCCCCATTTCTTTCCATCATGACCATGTTCACATCGTCCTACCGCATGATCGATGACACGAGACTCTTAATAGCTGCTCTTCTCTGTTACAGTAAGGGAGCGCGATGAAAAGACGAGGCTAGCAAAGCGTACCGCTCTCATATACACGAATATCAGACAGGTTACTTCTACTTCTACTTTCTCCCGACCCCTTCGTTCAATATATTTCTTTCTACATACATCAGGATTAAGGAGCTTGATGTAAAGGCGTATGGTTAGATTACTTTGACGTACTGAAACTTCTTCAGGAGCGATTACGCTACACGAACGTCCCGATTTGCATACATTTGCTAAGCACAACGCAGTAATAGAAAGCAAGTGCGCTTGAGATTAGACATACAGTACTGCCCAACTTTCCCCGCTTAAGGCACAGGATCGAACGGCACTTCCCAGAGCTACGTATGCTGCATGTCGAGATTTGGGTAATTGCACTAATCGTAATGTAAAAGTAATAGTACTGTAATCCGGCTCAATTGCGCGCGGTTTGTCGAGAGAAAATTCTTTCCTTACGTGATAACCGTGAAGCTGGTCCGGACCTCTGTGTGCCGATTTACTTAGGAAGAATGAGGCGCGTTTCAGCACACATCACTGAAATAACATTTCTCAGGTCCTTTGACTTACAGAAATATTTTTTACATTCCTTTGTTACCATTTAATCTGAATTTCTCACCCAGGGTCTGGTGCTCTGTTTAAAGTAAAATGACATGCATGTTGAGGTTTAGAATATAGTTTACAATAAAATTAATTCTAAAAGAAGAGATTTAAGAATAATTCATTGCTAACCGTTAGTATTATGATAATTCCATTATAATATGAGCTGTTTTTACACTGGCTGTGTAAAAGCGGAGTACATTTTCAGTGAGATGGAGATAATACAACTTTTTTTTTTATCCCCTTTACATGTAGAATATAAGCACTGCAGTTTTTAATGGTTAATCATCCAGTGGCAATAGTTCAGTCTGCTAAATTCAGAACCATTTTATTTCAAATTAACCTTTAATTTTGCGGCTTGTGTGGCTTCATGACTCCATTTCTATTTCTTCCGAAAGGGCTTTTCCCCGTCCCACTACATGTTCCTTTATCTGCTTGCTTAGCTGTATTGAAAGATAGTGGGTGTGTGCCTGCAGGCATCATTTTATATTATCTGCTGCATTTTGAATCAAGAGTTTGCTGCACTTTAGTATTGTATATTAAAAAAAATTATATATATATATATTATATATATATATATATATATATATATATAT
>JAFFST010053310.1:32714-45257 GCA_022414735.1 Noturus placidus
ATAATATGGATTATAAGAAGTCTACACACCCCCAGATAAAATGGCAGGTTTTTGAAACCAAGGTAAATGATGTCCGAACCTTTTTTCACCCTTTTATAATAAGGGGGTGTGGCTTCAGAAAGAACCAATCACTTTCAAGCTCATGTTTAAACGTAATCATCATACAGCCGTCCTAGATGGAAATTGTTCTGATTCACGTTGTCTTGGTTCCGTCCGACCGCTGAAGCCACGGTCTGCAAAGAGCTGAAAAAGCATGTAAGGCATCTCGCTTGTCGAAAGATCTCGATCAGGAGAGGGGTATAAAAGAATTTCCAAAACATTAGACATACCATGGAAATCCGTGAAGGCCGGCATCAGCAAGTGAAGAAAATGGAGAACCACAGTGATGTCACTAAGAACGGGACGTTTTGTCCTTTTTGTAAATTTTGGACAGACAAAAACTTACCTGGGAGGCTGCCAAGAGATATACAGAAACATTAACTGAGCTGCAGGAAAATCTGACAAGTACCGATGACTCTCTGCATGTGACGACACAATCTCGCATTCTTCACATGTCTGGGTTATAGGGTTGGGCGGTTAGACTGAAGCCCTTTCTCACAAAAAAATATCCAAGCTCAACTAATTCAACCCAAACAATGTGGCAAAGTGTTTTATGGTCTAATGAGATCAATTCCAATAAGTATAATAATTCCATAATCGCAATGTTTGTTTGGTGCAAAAAAAATAAAATACCCACGGTGAAGCATGTGGTGGCAGCATCGTGCTTTAGGGCTGCTTTTCTTCAGCCGGAACTGGGGCTTTTATCAAGGTGGAAGTTGATTTTAGTGCAGGTGTCTGCTAGTAAAATGAAAATGAAAATTAATTTCACCTTACAGCATGACAATGCCCCAAAGCATACGTCCACATCAACAAAGGAACGTCTTAACCAAAAAATTATCAATGTTTTAGACCTGAATCCAACTAGAACTCTGTGGGGTGACCTGAAGCAGACGGTGTACAGGAGACGCCCTTACAGTTTGGCAGCTCTAGAGCATTTTTGCGAGAAAGTGGCGGAAATATTGCTTAGTCAAGATGTGCCACACTGAGAGTCTCTTACACAAGAAGACGGAGTTCAAAAGCTGCTTCAACAAAGTATTAGTTTATTGGTGTGTACACTTATGCAACAAGGTTATTTTTTATTTGTAGTGTTTTGTTTCTGATCATTATATTCACTATATTTGTACACTTTCACATTAAAAGGTGGAACGGTTCTGACATGATTGACCTTAGTTTAACAGTAGTGTGTAGACTTTTTAATATCCATTGTGTATGTGTGGAACTGTTTCTTTCCCCACAAAATAACTGTTGGCTTGTGTATGAATGCTGGCACTTCTATACTTTAACTGATGGCAAGCTGTTAAGCGTAGGATCAACCGGAGGTCAGGCTTCGGCTTCGGCTGATTATCGGAGTCCGGATGAGACTATAATGGACTCGAGTGCATATAAACGTCTCTTAACAACAACAACATCCTCTGTCTATCTGCTGCAGGCTGCGCGAGTTAAGAAAGACAAATAATGGCATTTGATGAAGGGCGTGGAGGAACAGATGACTCCTAAAACTAACTCCTGGTATTGATTACAGCCACTGTCTAGAAGGCTTTGCACAAAATGTGAAAGAAAAACTTTAATAAAGCTCCGTGAGGATTTCGAAGAGCCCTGACGAGTCTTTTTTTTTTTTTCCAGTTCCACCATGTGTATGAGTTACAGGGAATAATGTTCTCTATTGAATAGAAGATAAAGCTTGTTTAACAAACAGGCATCAAATAATGAACCACATAATTCAACTAAACCTTCTTCTTAGATTTTGTTCTAATTTGAAAATATGTTAAATCGTTTAATTGCCCAAACGCATCCGGTCTATTTATTGTCGAGGAAAGAAGCAAATTCTTGAAAATTTTTCAGCTTGTTTTATTTTATTTCAATTGTAACACAGCAGTAATGGGACAAGCTGGACTGAATGTAACACAGGCACTGATGTTCGTTCATTCGTCTGCAGCTTAGAATAGAAATGAGCAGGAAATTTAGCTCAATGTCCAGAAGACAAACGTGAAGAGACGCCCGAATTTATTCCAGAACTAAGTAGTCTGAGAAAACTCCTGAATGCCAGGTGAGTGCTGAACCGACTGTATAAAAATGAAATGCTAATACTTACAGCACTGTATATTCTCACTGCAAGATAGCTGCAATGGCTAGAAGCAGATCATTTGCATATAGAAAGCCATTCATGACTTCAGCATGAGGCTGAAGAAGCGGAAAAAGGTCACGAGTCCTTGTAGTAGTTGTTGAAGTTAAGACGCAGCAGGAAGTCTTCTAAATGAGGCTGGTAGCCTTTATCGACCAGTTTGGAAACCACTGAAGACAAAACACACAGACGTTTACTTCATGCTGCTGTTCAGAGATGAGAGGAACTTGAGTTTACGCATTCAGTCCACATTGTGTCTACATGTAGTAGAGTGAATGCTGTGCTGAAACATGATAAAACTTTACCGTGTTTACCTTCGTGTTTATGACCAGTAAGAATTTAACAGATGAATGTTTGCCGTGGGTGTGTGCGCTCACCTTTGAACAGGAAGCGTGAGTAGTATTTGAACGTGTTGAAAGACTGCTGCATGGCGACGAAGCTCGGGTGCACCGTCTCACCCTGCTGACTCTGCCAGACCTGAGCGATCAGCTGGCCGCGGAACTTCAGGATCAGGCTGAAGATGCTGTGGATGATGTTCATCACAGGAGCGGCTTTCTCAGTCAGCAGAGCCCTGCACAGTAAAGCCCTTGAGTCAATTTGGGCTTAAAAAGGTGCTGTGATGATGTGATGTTCCATCCACATGACAACTTGTGTGATGCAGTGCTCTAACCTGAAGATGGCCCTGTTGAGGTACTCTGCGTGTGTGTGATGGATGGCGTCCAGGTCGTTGGCACTGTTGAGTTTTTGAGTGAACTCGCTCCATGAGACCTGCAGGATCTGATTCGCGATATAGCCCTGGATCACCTTCACAAAGTGCTGCATCTCATGTCTGTATAGCTGCAGCTGACGGAACTGCACCGAGCGTCCTGCTCCCTTTACCAGAGCTGATATGGAGAGAGAAAGAGAGCACGCGCAAGATATTTTATATACATTTATTCATCCAGCCACCAGCAAATGCTCACCGTCCACTTTAATAGGAACACCTGCACATTCACAAAGTTATCTAATCAGCCAATCATGTTGCAGCAGCACAACGCATAAAATCCTGCAGATACAGGTCAAGAGCTTCAGTTAATGTTCACGTCAAACATCAGAATGAAGAAAAAGTCTGATCTCAGTGATTTTAACCGTGGCATTGATGTTGATATCACATGGGCTGGCCTGAGTATTTCAGAAACTGCTGGTCTCCTGCGAATTTCACACACAACAATCTCTAGAGTTAACGCAGAATGGTGTAAAGATAAAAAAAACAACATGTGAGCCGAGGGTCTGCCGGCTGAAACACCTCGTTGATGAGGGAGATCAGAAGACTGTAAAAAGACCAGGTGAGTCTGTGCCCATGAGAACCACAGGTTCTTGGCTGATGGAAGTGGAACCTGATGTGGTCTTCTGCTGTTGTAGCTCATCCACCTCAAAGTTCAATGTTTTGTGCATGCCGAGATGCTTTTCTGCTCACCACAGTTGTAAAGAGTGCTTTTTTGAGTTACTATAACTACTTCCTGTGAACTTGAACCAATCTGGCCATTTTCCTCTAACCTCTCTTATCAACAATTTATCAGACTTTTTCTTCATTCTGATGTTTGATGTAAACATTAACTGCAGCCCTTAGCCTGAATCTGCATTGTGCTGAAAATGTTCCTTTAAGCCATGAGAAGCAGATTGACCTATGCCCTGTAAGAGGAGCAGCTCACCTGTGCGTTTGAGATGAAACCACACATCACTGAGAGACCACACCATGTGTTTGAGCTGCAGCAGGAAGGAGAAGAGCCGATTGTACTTATTCATACAGCTATCCGTTATTATTATATTCAGAGGCCAGTCCACCTAGGAGAGAGAGAGAGAGAGAGTTACAATCAGAACATTAGGATTGGACAAATTATTAACCCAGGTGCCCTGGACAATAACGTCCAGGCTATTCTTTTTTGTTGTTTTATTCGTATTTCCTCAGGGGACGAGTCATTTCAACAGCCAGAAAAACTCATTGGCTGAGGAGTGATCTGCTGTTGGTAGAGCTGTTTTTAATAGGCAGATTAATAGATTGCGAGATATAGGTAGAGAAATAGTGTGCCTAGATGACAGGACAATCTTTTCAGGAGAATGCAGGTTTCCTGAAACACTGATGAAACCCTGTCCCGTGGTGGTCTTAAGCATACTGAGAGAAAATAAAGATGCTACATCTTGAAAGAACAATAACTAATTTTGCTCGCCCAATTTTTCAGTTTTTTATTTGTTGAAAAAGTTTGAAATATCCAATAAATTTGGTTCCACTTCATGATTGTGTCCCACCTGTTGTTGATTCTTCACAAAAAAATTACAGTTTTATATCTTTATGTTTGAGGCCTGAAATGTGGCAAAAGGTCGAACAGTTCAAGGGGGCCGAATATTTTCGCAAGGCACTGTATATACACACACACACACACACACACACACACACACACATATATATAAATAAAGCTTTACTGTCCAACCTGTCAACCATCATCATGCATCATATCTGTCCTGTTTTAAAAAATTGGTGGTTATAAAAAGATAGCCTAGTGCATACAGTGGATGAGTAACAAAGCAGAGAGAGAGGACTGAATATAGAGCTGTCTTTGTGTGACCTTGTAGCGCAGCTCGAGGCAGTTTAGTGAGTCGGGAGCGTGGGGATGGAACACCTCGGGAAGGTAGCGCAATGCAAACGTGAAGTTAGTGGCCAGCTCACTGTCGCCGTGCACGCTGTACTGCATGGCCTTGTTCAGGATGGAGTTCAGCACCAGGGGAGTCAGCAGCTCACCAGGGGTTTGTCCACTGCCCAACTACACACACACAAACATACATCTCTTGATCTCTGGCAAATGGAAACCACAATAAAAGTTCTTTTACAGAATGGAATGCAGGAAACGTCGTCCCTCTCCAGGATCATGCTCCATATAAGATCTTTTCAGGCAGGTGGCCAATTGCTGTTCTGCTCTCACCTTCTCAAAGAGCCGGTCAGTAAGTGACAGCGCAAATTCCCCGTCTTCCATCAGTAAGAAGTGCCTCAGTGCTTCAAAGTGCTTCTTCACGCTCAGCTCCACAAAAAAATAATCCACCACAGCCTTATTCACCATTGACAAACTGAGAGAGAGAGAGAGAGAGAGAGAGAGAGAGAGAGAGAGAGAGAGAGAGAGAGAACGCGCTCATGCATTTATTTTGGAGCACACACAAGGGGCAAGTCTGGACGCTGACAAAAACACTACATTTTGTGCTTTCTCAGGCCCATAAAAACACTGGATATGGAAGCATTTTGGAAAGAGTAGACTTCACAGATAAGCTTTTAACTTGTACACACACGTTTAATCTGTCAAAAACTAGCATTCAAAACTCCTATGAGAGGTTGCATTATTTTGTATTTTAATTCTCAAAACTGCTAGCATCATCTAAACCTGTCAAATCACTGACTATAACTGAAGTGATAATGGAACAAAGCCACCTTTAAACCTACTTAGCAAAAAAAAAAAAAAAAAACAATTAGCATTTAAACAACATTGTTAATACACTTACTGTGTGATGAGTGGGGTTGTGACTGAGTGTTTCATGAGTACAGGGAGGGGCATCATCTCGCTGAGCTGCACAGCAGTAGAGTCTGTAGCACAGTGCAGAGACAAGTCCGTTGGCAGAACGTTCGGCCCACGGGTCACCTGCTGCAGGAGCTGTGCATCGGGGGCTGACACTGACCGACACACACACATGCAGTCAAAGCTTTAACTCAGATTCAGTGTAGGTGACCTGCTAACAAATCAAGTCTTGCAATAATCACATGCAACATGTTCAAAGGTAACATTAATCATAATTACTAAGGTTGAAAAACTCTCACTCATTTGCCTGAAGGAATCCTCGTACTGTTCAGCGTGGTACTGAGAGGCCAGCTTGAGGAGGTAGTCGTCTTCTGGTCTCTCCGACGGGGACAGTCCTAGCCCCTGTGCCCAGGCAGCGAGACCCTCACCCAGAGTAAGCAGCTGAGTTTGGGAAGCAGCTGTGGCAGAAACATGCTGAATATTTCTATGACGAATTTAAATGCAGCTTGGGTCACATCACAAAAACCTTCACATTTCTTCTACAAAATCAATGTGGATGCGGTGCATACCTGTAACCTTTAATAAAAAGATCATTGTGGCTTAAAATTAATATGTTATACAGCTTGGGATGGGAAATATTACAATGTTATGTCAATACTCCGATACATGATCTGACAATACACTTTCCTCAGTGTGTTGTGGATTTCATCAGTACTTTTAGAACATCGATTGGAAGTTAAAACCTGTTCTTGTATCAGTACATTTTCCTTATTTATTTTTGTAGGTGCCAAAACATACACATACATACATATACACACTCGTATATATTATATACATTATCAGTTTTTCACTGTTCTTATAGTACAGCAGTACCGTTTTACTGGAACTTTGGTAGCAAGTATAAATATTGTGATATCATGTATTATGAAAATGTCTTCAAGTGTCACAATACGATCGATATGACACAACTTACAGCCCAATATTCACCTGGCACATTATACTGCGATCACGGGGAAATATCTTGACGATTCTGTTTACACTGGGACTCAGCTACCGATCTATACGTCCTCTGTCCAGCAGCTAAATTTTATGATTTGTCATCTAACTAGAAAAAGGCTGTCAAGGTACTATATGTAACTAGTCAGCTCAGTCTCCAATGCTAAAACAAAACCACAATTTTAAAGCCCAGATGTATTTTATATCAAAGCTGAGAATCCATTTCAAGTAATCATTTGTATGTATTATACTCTAGATGATACAGTGTATACCAACACCTGAGACTCCACCAAATCTGAGGCTTTGCCAAGAAGAGGTGGAGATATAGCAAAGAAAATCATTTTATGACTCTTCCAATCACCAACCAGCTACTTGAAAATGTAATATCAGTACATGTCTTATTCTTACCCTGTGCCTCTTGGCTGTCTTGCTTGTTCTTGTCATCTGGGGGCAGATTGGATCCTGTCTGAGGGTCTTCACTATAAGCGCTTCCAGGCCTGATCCCCTGCACCACACAACCTCCACCCAGGCTAGAGTCAGAGGAATGTCCATAGGCACTACCAGGGAGAGGGGGCAGCTTAGGGACCTGTGGCCCCATCACCACACACCCCACGCCCAGTGTCGAGTCCGACGAGTGCCCATAGGCACTACCTGGGAGAGGGGACAGCTTAGGGACCTGTGGCCCCATCACCACACACCCCGAGCCTAGTGTCGAGTCTGACGAGTGTCCATAGTCACTACCGGGGAGAGGGGGCATCTTAAGGACCTGTGGCCCCATCACCACACACCCCACACCCAGTGTCGAGTCTGACGAGTGCCCATAGGCACTACCAGGGAGTGGGGAAAGCACTGGGTCTGAACCAGATACGACACAGCCGACCTTTAATGTGGAGTCTGAGGAGTGACCATAAGCACTGCCTGGCAATGGGGAATGTGTTGGTCCAGCTTCCGGCATCACACAGCCACCCTTAAGAGTGCTGTCTGAAGAGTGCCCATGTTTGCTCCAACGAGGGCGAGATAGAGCAACGTCTGAGACATACTCACCCACCTTTATGTGAGCATCAGAGGCATGGCCATGGATATTAGGTGAAGGGGTTAAGGTAGGTACCTCAGAAACATGCTCACCAATCTTTATATGGGCATCAGAGGCATGACCATGGATATTTTGTGACGGTAGAGGAGTAAGAACATCAAAAACCAGCTCTCCTATTTTTATATGGGCATCAGAAACATGGCCATGGACACTGCGAGAGGCAGGGGGTGAAGTCACCTCAGAAACAAACTCCCCAACTTGAATATGAGCATCAGAAACATGACCATGGACATTTCGAGAGGGAACAGCCACGGTAACATCAGAAACAAGCTCTCCAACTTGAATATGAGCATCAGAAGCATAACCATAGATATTTGGGGAGGGAACAGGCATAGTATCCTCAGAAACATGGTCTCCAACCTTAATATAAGCATCAGAGGCATGACCATTGATATTTTGTGAAGATCGAGGAGTAAGAATCTCAGAAACCAGCTCTCCTTTTGCTATATGTGCATCAGAAATATGACCATGGACACTACGAGAGTCAGTGGGTGTGGTCACCTCAGAAACATGCTCTCCAACTTGAATATGAGCATCAGAAGCATGACTATGGACATTTAGAGAGGGAACAGCCAAGGTAACATCAGAAAAAAGCTCTCCAACCTTAATATGAGCATCAGAAGCATGACCATGGATATTTCGGGAAGGGACAGCCACAGTAACCTCAGAAACATTCTCTCCAACCATAATATTAGCATCAGAAGCATGACCATGGACATTTCGAGAGGGAACAGCCATGGTAACCTCAGAAACATGTTCTCCAACTTGAATATTAGCATCAGAAGCATGACCATAGATATTTCGGGAAGGGACAGCCACAGTAACCTCAGAAACATGTTGTCCAACTTGAATATTAGAATCAGATGCATGACCATAGATATTTTGGGAAGGGACAACCACAGTAACCTCAGAAACATGTTGTCTAACTTGAATATTAGAATCAGATGCATGACCATGGATATTTCTGGAGAGAAAAGCCATGGTAACCTCAGAAACATGCTCTCCAACCTTAATATGATAATCAGAAGCATGACCCTGGATACTGGGTGAGGGAAGGACCATGGTGGCATCAGAAAGAAGCCCGCCAGTCCTTATGTCAGCATTAAAAGAATGGCCCTGGGCAGTCTTGAAGGAGGAAACACTAGCCACCCCTGAGACATTGTTCTTAGATTTGCTTTGGAGATCAGAGTCCTGGCTACTGCCAGTGATTAGAGTGAGATCTATTGGAATTTGCTCAGCTGATGTCCGATGGGGCCGAGCAAGCTGCTCACTAGCTTTGGCCTCCTTTGCTATGCTATCTGTTGGTGGTTTTGGCTCCAAATCCACAGCACATGCTGAAGGTTCCTTCTGTTCTTCATTTAACATCTTCTCTTTAGGCAGTTTAATTGTCTCCTGATATTTATTTGTGGCCACGTTTTTCTCTTGTGTCTCTTTCGCTGGCTGTAATTCACTCGGACTAGCGTGCGACGTATGCCCCGAGGCAGCATTATCCTCCAGATGACGTAAATTCTGTGAAGGATGGCCATGTTGACTTGCCCCAGGCTCTGGGACTTGGTGGGAGAGGGACGGCCTAAGGCATTCCAGAGGGCTGTAGGGAGAGGAGAAGTCATAGTCTGAATCAGGGTTTTTGGAGAATTCGGACACGTCACAGTCGATGTCCTGTAGAACCAGGGTTACTGCTGTACTGTCCATGGGACGTGGAGGTTTCGTGAGGAAGTCTGTAATGTCATTTTGATCAGAGATCAGAGCATCAACGTTCCTGGTGGAGAGGGGGGGAACTGCAGAAGGGCAAGGTGGAGGCAGAGTTGAATCAGAAGGAGCAGTGAGCTCTTGCTCCACAGTCAGATTTTTCATTTGTATCTCAGGAGTGTGGGGTTCCTGCAACACACCAGGAGCAAGTTATAGCAAGTTGACAACCCCACCCCCCACAGACACACATAATCCTACTGAAAATATATCTGGCCACGGACCTGCTGATCCTGATTTGGTTTCTTTGTAAGAGCTGGACACTGACTGGGGCATTCCCGCCCTAAAGAATATCTCACAAGCAGGACCTGGAATATAACCAGTCACAATTACATTACACTCTAAAGGCAACATCACAAGATAACTGATCAGAGTTAGTTTAATATTGCTTTTTCAGTGGATGACTTAATAGAAAATCCTGGCCAAGTGTGTGACTGTTTCTTTTTTTATTACGTAGCGCTACCTGTGAAAGTAGGAGGAGTTTCTCTAAAGGTACACTGGCAACCACCACACTACTGAAAACTGACTTTTTTTCTCCTCACCGAAATTGAGATAAAATGCACGATTATGGTTAATTCACCGAAATGAGCCATGCTGCACTGTAATGTGGAAAAGCACTAATAGTAATAAAAGTCTAGATGAACTTGTGGTTCAATAATAAAGCTGTTTTTGCCAGTGATTCAGAATAATCTGAGTAAATTATACTGCTATAACTGCTACAAAACAGCCTTTAGCAGACCTGTATGTTGTGTTGGTCCTGCTGTAGGAAGTTTACTCGGGCTTCATGTAGTCTCAACCTCTGTACTTTCCACATTGCCCTCCGCTCTTTCTTAGCTGCCTCCTCAGACAGACGACAGTATTGCGCGATCAGGTCTATGCTGAACACACACATACACACAGTGGGCTTAACAAAGCTTTCAAACAAAAGTTCATATTGTACACCAGGAATAAAATGAGTAAGTCTACAGTGGGAATGGAAATGCAGAACAATGTAAGCCTTACCGTGCCCTGCGCTCCAGCTGCTCCTCAAGGGCCTGCAGCCTCTGTTCTCTGTCTCTAAGCTCTCGGGCAAAACTGTAGTCATCCTCTTGCTGCTTCATTTTAACAGTATTGCGCCACTGCAAACACATTCCTGATATTCACACTTTCTGCAGTTACATATCACAGTTACTTGTGTTAACAGGAACTTGGTGATGGACTTGATTCATAAACTCCATTCTACGTACCAACTACTTACTGGTTCACTTATTTACCTACATAGTTAGGTAGTTGGGTAAGAAAGTTCAAAGTTATACTTACCTACCTGTTTACCCACCTACCTAACTACCTACCTACTTACTTATATGCTTACCCAATCACTTACCTTCTTACTGACCTACCTACCTAATTACCTACTTACTTACCTTCTTACTAACTTACCTGCCTACCTACATACTTGCCTAGCTACTTACCTACTTACTTACCTACCTACCTAATAACCTACTTACCTACCTACCTAATTACCCACTAACCTACCTATGTACTTACCTACTAACTTACCTACTTCCTTACCTACCTACATAACATACTTACTTACCTGCCTACCTACATACTTGCCTAGCTACATACCTACTTACCTAATTATGTACTTACCTTCTTACCTACTTACTTACCTAATAACCTACTTACTTACCTTCTGCCTAGTTACGTACCTACCTACCTACATATGTTCTTACCAAATTACTTACCAATCTACCTACTAACTTCCTAATAACCTACTTACTTACTTGCCTAGTTATGTACCTACCTAATTACCTACTAACTTACTTACCTACCTACATATGTTCTTACCAAATTACTTACACCTAACTACTTGCCTAGCTACTTACCTACTTACTTATCTACATACCTAATTACCTATTAATTCACCTAACTACACACGTCCCTTCTTACATATTACCTACCTAATGACCTACTTGCTTACCCACTTGCCTAGCTACACAACTACTTACCTAATTACTTACTTACCTACCTACCTAATTACCTACTAACTTCCTTACCTACCTACATACTTTCTTACCTAATTACATACTAACTTACTTACCTACATACTTCCTTACCTACCTACATATGTTCTTACCAAATTACTTACCAACCTAACTACTTGCCTAGCTACTTACCTACTTACTTACTAACCTACATACCTAATTACCTACTAACTTACACAACTACACGTCCCTTCTTAAACTTACCTACCTACCTCATAACCTACTTACTTATATACTTGCCTAGCTAAACAAGTACTTAGCTAATTACTTACTTACCTACCTACATAATTACCTACTAACTTCCTTATCTTTTTTCTTACTTACCTACCTACATACTTTCTTACCTAATTACTTACCTAGCTACCTACCTAATTACCTACTAACCTATCTATGTACTTACCTACCTAATTACCTACTAACTTACTTACAAACCTTCATACTTAATTACGTATTAACTTACTTAACTACCTACATACTACTTACTTACCCACTTGCCTACCTACATACCTAATTGCTTACATACCTACCTACTAACTTACTTACCTGTGTACTTCCTTACCTACCTACATACTTTCTTACTTAATTACTTACTCACCTCTCTTCATAACAATTTTTATTGATTCTCATACACTTTTCAGAGTACAACAAAATAGATCAATACAGAATCAACATTTTTTACCCCGATAACAGCCCCTCCCAGGAAAGTTTACATTTGATTAATTTACTTATGATTCATGTACATGTGATTTAATTACACATGACTCATTTTCATAAATCCATACAGAATCAAACTTTTAACCCCAGTAACATACCCCCCCAAGCAAGATTTATATTATGATTCATTTCTATGATTCATCCATCCATCCATCTTCAACCGCTTACTCCTTTTCAGGGTCACGGGGGAACCTGGAGCCTATCCCA
>JAFFST010053310.1:53844-65849 GCA_022414735.1 Noturus placidus
CCTTGACTATTGTTTAAATTGGTTTGATGTTCCGAAACACTTAAGTGTGACAAACATGCAAAGGAACAGGAAATGAGGAAGGGGGCAAACACTTTTTCACACCACTGTAGGCTTCTAGGAGCTCATGCATGAGGAAGAGGGCAAACAGCACATTCCTAAGAGCGTGGCTGGCTTTATACAGTGGTGCTTAAAAGTTTGTGAACCCTTTAGTATCTTTTATATTTCTGCGTAAATACGAACTAAAACATCAGATTTTCACACAAGTACTAAAATTAGATAAAGAGAACCCCATTAGACAAATGAGACAAAGTATTATACATGATCATTTATATATTATTATTTATGAAAATTTTCCACAAGTGGTAAAAGTATGAAAAGGAGTAAGCGGTTGAAGATGGATGGATGGTAAAAGTATGTGAACCTTAGTTTTCAGTATCTGGTGTGACCCCCTTGTGCAGCAATAACTACAGATTTGGAAGTTTGGGGTAACTGTTGATCAGTCCTGCACATTGCCTTGGAGGAATTAAAGCCCGTTCTTCATTACAGAACAGCTTCAACTCTGGGATGTTGGAGGGTTACCTCACATTAACTGCTTACTTCAGTTCCTTCCACAGCATTTCTATTGGATTATGTACAGGACTTTGACTTGGCCATTCCAAAACATTAACTTAATTCTTCTTTAACCCTTTTTGTTAAAGCGACTTGTGTGTTTAGGCTCATTGCCTTGCTGCATGACCCACTTTCTCTTCAGATTCAGATTATGAACAGATTTTCCTTTAGAATTCGCCGGTATAATTCAGAATTCATTGCTCCATCAATGATGGCAAGTCGTACTGGGCCAGATGCAGTAAAACAGGCACAAATCATGATACTACCATCACCATGTTTCACAGAAGGGATAAGGTTCTTATGCTGGAATGCAGTGCTCTCTCTTCTCCAAACATAACGTCATTTTAACCAAAAATTTCTATTTTGGTCTCATCCATCTATAAAACATTTTTCCATTAGTCTTCTGGCTTGTCCACATGATCTTTAGTAAATGCTAATGCAGCAACGTTCTTTTTGGAGAGCAGTGGCTTTCTCCTTGCAACCCTGCCATGCACACCATTGTTGTTCAGTGTTCTAGTGATGGTGGACTCATGAACATTAAAAAAAGTGAAAGAGGCCTTTAATTGCTTAGAAGCTACCCTGGGTTCCTTTGTTACCTCGTGTACTATTACAGGTCTTGCTCTTGGGGTGATCTTTGTTGGTCTCCACTCCTGAAGAGTGGTAACAATGGTCTTGAATTTCCTCCATTAGTACACAATCTGTCTGACTGTGGATTGTTTGAGTCCAAACTCTTTAGAGATGATTTTGTGAACTCTTCCATCCTGATGAGCATCAAAAACTCTTTTTCTGATGTCCTCAGAAATCTCCTTTGTTTGTGAAGATCAGACTATCAGATCCTGGTTTTTTAAACTAAACATGGTGCTCGCTCACTCACACCAGATTGTTATCCCATTGAGTGAAAACACCTGACTCTGATTTCACCTTCAAATCTAACTGCTAATCCTAAACGTTCACATACTTCAATAAATAAATGCATATATTAAAAAAAAAAAAGTTGTATTTTTTGTCTCATTTGTTTAATTGAGTTCTCTTTATGTACTTTTAGGACTTGTGTGAAAATCCGATGATTCTAGGTGATATTTATGCAGAAATATAGAACATCTCAAAAACGTTCAAGTACCACTGTATGTCTCTCGGAGGAAGCCCGTACTAGCCATCACTCCATCACTCTTCACGCTTGATCGTTGTAAGATAGGAGAGAGCTGGCTGGGGGAAGGGGACAGGCCATGCATGCCATTTATTTTGGATCTCTGCCTACAAAGACATTGGGTAAGGAACCAGTTTAACAAATGCAGCCAGTCTGCCCAAGATGTCTAAAAGCTTGCCATACCTCGCAAATGTTACATGATGATAAAGTTGTCTAGCGAAATAGACATATATGCACAGTTGCTCCTGCACTGTAATAAATGAAATCTTTTCCTACTTTTCACTCATGGCTTTACATTTTTTTTATTATAATTTTAATTTGTGATTGAAATCCATGCCAAATATGTCATTTTCAGAACTCGAATTATATAGTAGAAAAACGCCTAAATCAGTTCCTGTGAACGGTTTTCCCAGGCTGCCACAGATGCAGAGTAATGATTACCTAACAGCTAACTGGCTGTGGAATTAGCAGACCTTTGTTTCTGCAACAACCCTCGGCAACTTGCTAACTTTGAACATCAGACCTGTGGGCAACAGATTTTCAGCAGGTTGATGGTTTTTCCGCAGACGTAAACATCGTTGGCGATGTGACGGAGGAACACGGGCACGCAGTCCTCCGCGTCCTGCGAGATCAGAGTGTAGCCCTGCACCCAGAAATGCTTATCTACAAAGGCACAGACAGCGAGACGTGCTCAGGACGTATAATGAAGTTCAAATCAATCAGCATTTGCGCTTCGCATGAAGATGTACGCATTTGTTGTAGTTTAAAAGGCAGCGCTCGCTTAAAAGGGAACGTGCACACTTCACCTCTGTAGCTGAGGTAGTCCTCGTTCACCTGGATCATGAACTCTTTATACACGTCTCTGAAGAATCCGCTGTACATCCAGTCCGATACAAACCTACACACAGGGTTTAGAACAGATTCATATGTTCGGTGTCGTTTCATAGAAGAAAATACACTTCTCTCTGCCTCACATTTCACTAGCGTGTGACCAGCCTGAAGCAAGAGTGTCATTAACGCCAAGAGCAAAGGACAATTCATAAATAATTCCGATCGATATGTCGTGCAAACAAATTACGGTTCTACAAACGTGTGCTTTTTACAGGGGTGTGTGTGCTTAGCGCCGACTTCGGTTTTGCCGATTAATCATCAGCACTGATAACAGATTGCTGGAATTCGGTTATTAGCCATAATCAACACCGATAAGTTTTTTCACGTGAGCGGCTGAGAACGGTCCGCGGTCCTTATACGGTACGAGAGAGGCCTCTAGCGGCGAAATAACCATCGCAGACAAATTTTCTCGTGTTATTTGAAGTGTTTTTTTGATTCGTTTTGGACATCTTCATTTTTATTAGTTATTTGGAGCGTTATTTTTGATTCAGTTTGGATGTATACGTACAGTGGGGGAAATAAGTATTGAATGCGTCAACATTATTTTTCAGCAAATATATTTCCAATGAGGTTATTCACATTGATACATAAATACTTTTTTTTTTTAAAACTGTCAGTCATTCAGCTTTATTACACATAACTTCATTTATGGACTTTAACATTGTGAATTCTTTATATTTACGGATTTCTAGAGTTAATACTGATGTCTGGTGAAAATTTCACATGAATAACGTCATAGGAAATATATTTACTGAAAAAAAATGTTGACGCGCTCAATACTCATTTCCATTACTGTACATTTTCATGGTACAGTCAGTACTGTTTATCTTTGTAATAAATGACAGCGATATTTTACTTTGTGTTACGTCAAAAAATTTTAAAAACTACCGGTCGATTTAATCGGTTAATCGGCAGGTACTGCCCAACTCAGTGGGTTTTAGCGATACTATCGATAACTAGCGGTCAACCTCTACTACCTAGCGCAAAAATGTGACAAGTCCCGGTATGTGCGAGACATATTAACATAGAGATGTTCATCTGCTGGGGCATGCATCTACTACATAAAGCCTGAGGCGACATCATCATTTAAGCCGAGACTCGCTACGTTCGGCGAGAGCGGCACGAGATTACCCTCAACCCCATCAGCCCCGGCGTTTCTCCATTAACGTGATGTACCATATGTCCTGGAAATAATTTCTGCAAAAATCCATGTCTGACTAAATCAATAACTCTTTTAGAGAGTGCGTTTCCAAGCGGTCTGCAGGAAAGTAATTCAAAGTTAGACTACGTTCGAGGGACTCGTAATTTAGAATTTTGTTTTAATCAGGCTGTAACTGGCTTCGTTTAAAGAGTGACTGCGAATATGTGCCGAAAAAGCTGTCGCTGTACTTCTCGCAAGATAGCCATGAAAATTTGAATCGGTTGATAAATAGATGTGTAGATTGCTTGACAGATAGATAAAGCGAGAGAGAGAGAGAGAGAGAGAGAGAGGAGCAAGCACTGACCGTGTGTAAGGCTCACAGCTGCTCTTGAGCAGGGAAAGCAGCACAGGGTAGTTCTCGTTACTGCAGTTGCTCTGTGCTTCGTTATACAGGTACGAGAGAAGCTTCACACCCTACGGTAACAGCACAACTCCACCTGTTACGACACAGCACCTCGTATATGATTTAAAACGAAACCATAAAATGTTACTCACAACAGGGAACGCAGCCTGGCGCACACCGGCAGCACCATCCACGCAGCACAGCTCTGCGAGGTACCTAAAACACACACCGAGAGGGTGGGATGAGCATCACCACACCAGCATCTTCCCTCGAAATAAAGCTAAAATGCTGTAAAACGCCGCGGCTCCTACCTAAGCTGCCGGCCCAGCTTGCGGAAATGGAAGCCGATGGTGAGGAGGCTGAGAGAAGCGGGTGTGCTTAGTACACACGCTCTGTAGTAGTGTAGATAGCGCCGCAGGCCACCTGTAAACGCCTTAACGCACCCAGGAGACAATAACACTATTACGGGACACAGAATTAAGGATGGGAAAAGAAATCTGACTCCAGAGCGGCACTTAACAGCGGCTCGTCCTAGACGTAAACCAGGGTTAAAGCCGCCGAATGGAAGGCCGTTACCTGAAACACCAAGCCTTTCTTATCAGCAGAGCCCAGAGAGAAGCGGCTCAGGCGAAGGTAATGTGTGCCGTACCGCGCCAGCTCCTCTAACAGGCGCGACACGCTCTCCGGGGACGTTCCCGACACGCACACGTCCGCACGCACGTCAAACTGAATGCTCGACTGGAACGGAGGGAAAGAGAATTTGTACACACAGAAGTGGAGAAGTGCATCATCATGGGCTTCTTTAAAGCATGTGGAGACACGATATCCCGCTCATGTTCGCACTAGAGATATGAAAGTGTTTACAATACATTCAGCCATAGTGACATACTCCTCAGCTTGGAGGAAGCAGAAATTACTCCTCATCAATCATTATTGCTGTCGTAATGGATGGCTGGACAGTTATTTAATTAAAACACGTAGCACTTTTTGAATGGGGAGACAAAAAAAAAAATCAGCACTTTTTTTGGTATTGATAAGAAAAAAAAAGAAAAGCAGCCCGGATGGTGTGCATACTGTAACCAAGACGACGGAACAGTCAACTATGTTTCGTGTTCAGACATAATATCTAGCAAGCTACATCATTCTTTCTGTAAGCAGGCAAACTTTTTTTTTTTTTTTAACAAACGTTGAAGGAAAATTTGATCGTACGCAAAAAAGTTGAACGGACTGGTTCGTCGCCATGGTTACGTAATGTCCATCCATCACACGAGCCACTCCCCAACTCCCCAGGCGCATATCCTCACTCCAGCAGACCCTGCTAATAAAAATGTTTCGATGTGATTAATGGAGTTATCACTAATTCGTCAGTTCACTAGTGCAATGGAGAGTGTGATTACCTCATTGAGGGGGAAAGTAACAGACGCCACGCCTATAAGCACATTGAGGAGGTCTTTAACCAGCTGAGTCTGGCAGTCCAGAGGCAGGGGCAGGAGAGGAGAGGGAGTATGAGAGGAGAGTATGTTCCTCATCTCGCCTTCCCAGAGCCGATACAGCCGATCGAACGCCTCTCTGCCTGCTTCGGTCAGGTATGGAGGCTCCTTCTGACCTGGAGGACTGGAGTGAAAAGTGGGAGAGAAAGTGACCAATAAGATGTAAAACAAGCACCAAAATGTTGTTGAGCAGGAAAGCGCATTAGAGTCACTCAATGTCCTAGTATTATTAGGCCTCTTTTATCAATGTTTGCATGTATTTGCATGTAGCAACGCCCACAAAACTCCATAAAAGGACATGTGCACAGACAGCTGGGGGCACGCAATTAATAATCAGGGTAAATGCTGAAATGGACGCTATTTTGACTCATTTCTATACCAATAATAATAATAATAAGAAGAAGAAGAAGAAGTAGAATATTTAATAATATGCAGTAATAATAATAATAATAATAATAATATAAGAAGAATAAACGAGTGCTAAATCTTCCATCAACTGAGGTGTTTGTTTACGGGCTTTGTGTGGACAGATCGGACCGTCCTCTGTTTATACGGCCTCATTGACAATTCGTTTGATTCGTCTTCATTTACAGGGTTTGGGCTGGCTCGCGGTCGTTCATTTTTACACTCTTTAACCAATACCAGTAAAATAATATAAATCGACAGGTCTTTACAAAACGGTCTAGACGGCACTCTAAGTCGCTGACCAAGTGAACAAGCATGAGGAAGCGTTTTCAATTATAAAGCATGTCTAGAAGTCACTCTGGATACAGCTCTGCTGGACACTGTAAACGTGATCAAAATAAGATATTGAAATTCGCTAGTATAATCCAGATATAAAAGTGCAGTAATCCAGGCAGATTATACGAGTTGAAGTCAATAGAGTCGAGGTTTATGTTAGTTAGACTTCGTAAATGTACATGTACGCAGGAGCACAAGTACGATACAAATGTTTTCTTCATGGATTTTCACGGATACCAAATTTCTCGTCTAAACGCTCATACAAACAGTTGCCGTTTCATATCCACCTTAATAAATGAGGCCTACTGATTGGTCATAATTCACATAATCAGAGCAGCAACAATGTGATGACTTCATTTATTTATATTTCAATAGAAAGTAAACAGCGATTTGACACATATACTGTACTGCATGTGTATATGCGATATTACAACCCCAATTCAAAAAAAAAAAATTTAAAAAAAAAAGGTGGGACGCTGTGTAAAATGTAAATAAAAACAGAATGCAAATGATTAGCAAATCTTATAAACTCATATTTAATTCACAAGAGAACACAGAAAACATTTCAAATGTTTAAACTGAGGAAATGTGCCATTTTAAGAAAAAAATAAGGTGATTTTGAATTTCATGGCCGCAACACATCTCAAAACAGTTGGGACGGGGCAACAAAAGGCTGGAAAAGTAAGTGTTACTAAAAAGAAACATCTGCAGGAACATTTTGCAACTAATTAGGTTAATTGGCAACAGGTCAGTAAGATAATTGCGTATAAAAAGAGTATCATAGAGAGGCGGAGTCCCTCAGAAGCAAAGATGGGATGGAAGCAGATGTTGCACTAAAACCTGTATATACCTTTCAGCATTGATGATGCCTTTCCAGATGTGCAAGCTGTCCATTCCATAGGCACTAATGCACCCACATACCATCAGAGATGCAGGCTTTTGAACTGAGCGCTGATAAAAACCTGTTTATTTATTTAAACGGTCCACCTCCTCTTTAGTTTAGAGGACGCGGTGTCCATGGTTTCCAGAAAGAATTTCAAATTTCAATTCGTCTCACCACAAAATAGTTTTCCACTTTGTCTCAGTCCATTTTAAATAAGATTTGGCCCAGAGAAGACAGCGGTGTTTCTGGATCATGTTCACATATGGATTCTTCTTTACATGATAGAGCTTTAACTAGCATTTGTGGATGGCACGATTAACTGTGTTCACAGACAATGAGTTTCTACATTTTATTTTGAATAACATATAGATTTAGGAGATTTGTAAATCATTACATTCTGTTTTTATTTACATTTTACACTGTGTCCCAACTTTATTGGAATAAAAGTGATCATTCTGAATGTGATACAAAATTGGATCTGCTGAATTTCTGCTAATCTTTCTGTTAATTGTCTTCCAATTACTGTTTTTCCACTCCGGGTTTGAGTGCGTCTTGTATAATTTTCTGGGGGATGCAAATTTTTGACTTCCGCCATATAAATCATGTACAGTTAGTGTTACACCGTTCTATTCTATCTCATAGACTACAGAAGAGGTGGCCTTAGGGACGGCGGGTCTGATAGACACATAATTCCTGCTCTGGTTATATACAAATGTTATTCTTGCTCTTACCAGCCCACGTTTTCCCAGCAGCGACGTCTCGCAGGAACAAACGTGCGCAAGGCCTCCCACACATCAGGCTCCGGGCTGGGGCTCTGCTCAGACTGCGACTCGGGAGTCAGATTGGAGGCAGACTGGAATCCTTCATCCTCAGACTGATCCAAACCCTGAGGAACCTGGACACCAGAGAATCACTTATAAAATAAAAAAAAAAAGGCAGGGTGAGATATAAAAAAGCGTAAAGTCAGAGCGTGATGTAAAGCGTAAAGTCAGGGCGCGATATAAAGCATAAAGTCGGGGTGCGATATGAAAAAAAAGTGTAAAGTCAAGGCGCGATATAAAAAAAGCGTAAAGTCAGGGTGTGATATAAAGAAAGGGTAAAGTCCAGGTGCGATATAAAAAAAAAAGGTAAAGTCCGGGTGCGATATAAAAAAAAAAAGGTAAAGTCCAGGTGCGATATAAAAAAAAAGGTAAAGTCAGGGTGCGATATAAAAAAAAAGGTAAAGTCAGGGCACGATATAAAAAGCGTAAAGTCAGGGCACGATATAAAAAAAGCGTAAAGTCGGGGTGCAATATGAAAAAGCTTAAAGTCAGGGCACGATATAAAAAGCGTAAAGTCAGGGCACGATATAAAAAAAAGCGTAAAGTCGGGGTGCAATATGAAAAAGCTTAAAGTCAGGGTGCGATATAAAAAAAGCTTAAAGTCAGGGTGCGATGCAAAGCGTAAATTCGGGGCGTGATATAAAAAGCGTAAAGTCGGGGCGCGATATAAAAAGCGTAAAGTCAGGGCACGATATAAAAAGCGTAAAGTCAGGGCACGATATAAAAAGCGTAAAGTCAGGGTGCGATATAAAAAAAAAAAAGGTAAAGTCGGGGTGTGATATAAAAAAAGCTTAAAGTCAGGGCACGATATAAAAAAAGCGTAAAGTCAGGGCACGATATAAAAAAAGCGTAAAGTCGGGGCACGATATAAAAAAGCGTAAAGTCGGGGTGCAATATGAAAAAGCTTAAAGTCAGGGTGCGATATAAAAAAAGCTTAAAGTCAGGGTGCGATGCAAAGCGTAAAGTCGGGGCGTGATATAAAAAGCGTAAAGTCGGGGCGTGATATAAAAAAAGCGTAAAGTCGGGGCACGATATAAAAAAGCGTAAAGTCGGGGTGCAATATGAAAAAGCTTAAAGTCAGGGCACGATATAAAAAGCGTAAAGTCAGGGCACGATATAAAAAGCGTAAAGTCAGGGCACGATATAAAAAAAGCGTAAAGTCAGGGCACGATATAAAAAAAAAGCGTAAAGTCGGGGCGCGATATAAAAAAAAAAACGCAAAGTCTGACAAGTTATCTGACAAGTTTCAACGTCTCACCCGTATATGGAGTCCCGTGATGTCTGCGTTACTAGGGACTGGTGGCAAGTCAAGCCGGACATCCAAATCTGCTGTCCGCGAGTGCTGCAGCGCTCCAAACAGAGACAGTCTGGTGTCTCTCTCAAACCTCTCCTCTCCGTCCAGCCTCCTCTCCAAACCAAACAATCCAGTCCCTGGTGGAGCTTCCAATACGCTCAGAGTCCTCCAAACACCCCCAAACGCTCCCCATTCCTCCTCAAGCACAAGAGCCCAGGTCCTGCTCTCCAGCCTCTGCAGCTCCTCGCTGAGGTAACCCTGCAGCGCGGGTCTGCGCAGCACGGGCCGTTCACGACGCATGCAGTCCCTGCTGAACGAGGACACGGGTGGAGGACCTGAACCTGCCAGCTGTGCCAAGAGCTCCAGCACCGAGTCAAGCTCAGTCAGACCGATGGAGTGGCCTGCTTCCCTCAGCTGTCCCAGTAGGCCCTCCAGCCTCTCCGCATCTTCAGCACGGCTCGAGACACGCAGCTCGAAGGAGATCATGAGCATTTTGTTGTAAGGGGGTGTGTCAGCTAATGCGTTTGCTGTCACTGAGGAGGGTTTGGCAGAGCTGTCCTGGAAAAGTTTTGAAAGCAGCGTGGCGTATGCACGTCTTCGGAGAGCACGGTGGAGCCCCACGCGGGAGACGCCTCCAAAAGAGCGCCGCTTCCATGACACTCCGGACAGGCTGCAGTCACAGAGCGCAGACAGGAGACCTGTAATGCTGCTGCTGCTCATGGGACAAGAGGACATCTCAGATATACCCCGGGCACTATACATGACGACTTGCTCAGCGTATGCCGTGACCTGCAAGAGAAAACACGTACACATATTATTAATGAAAAGATTTTGGACACCTTAGCATCACACCCATATGTGCTTGCTGAACGTCCCATTCCAGATTGATTCCTCATTTCTGCTACAATAACCTTCGCTCTTCTGGGAAGGCTTTGCGCTAGATTTTGAGGCATGGCTGTGGGAAAGACTGGAGCATATTATAACAGGAAAAAGTCCATATTAATGCACATGGATTTGTAATAGGATGTTCAAAGGTCTACATACTTTTGGCCATAAAGCATAATCACTGCTAGTTTCACCACACACACACGTCCTGGACATTTTAGGGAAAGCACAGATGGTTCTCAAAAAAAAACACAGAGGGTTCTCCAGGAAAGCACAGAGGGTTCTCCAGGAAAAAAACAGAGAGTTCTCCAGGAAAGCACAAAGGGTTCTCCAGGATCAGAGCTGGGAACCTGTGTTCTATCAAAAAGTAAGCAGAACCCAGCTGTAGCACAGCAGATAGAGTAACTCTCCTGTGGCCCTACAAAACTGATGTAAACAGCTCTGAAAATCAGTTAGTGTTATTGATCACCCAGTGTTATGTTTGGCTTCGCATGTTTGGAACTGGGCTCTACACACACATGAACTGATATGCTAGCAAGCTGCCTGCGTGATACTCAGCTCTAATCTCAATAATCCCTGCAGTTATAATAAAGAGGATAATCCGATGCTTGTGTGTTTGTAGTGTAGTGGACTAACCTGATCGCTCCTGGATTATACAGCAGTAGCAGTGCAATGTGGTTATGTTTGCATCCGCTAGTCTTACCGTGAGCATTATTAAAACCGGAAATACGACGGCAAACCGTTAAACCAGCTAACTAGTAGTCCATGCTATTTATTTGTAGTTAAATTCCGCATATAACTTTACACTCTTTCAGGGCGGAATGCAATTATGCTTCAAGAGTGGAAAAAAATATATACACAGAATCGAACTCCTGGCATTTTGCCTTAGTGACCGCGCTGCATTCAAAAAGCCTGCCCCTAAACTGATCTGATTGGGTTAAATTCAGCGTCCTGCGCTGCCATTGGCTAAGGATCGTGATTTAGAGAGAATCACTTCCGGTAAGAAATCCCGCCTGCCATTTAGGTGCTTTTCGTGTCTTGTTGTTGTTGTTGTTATTGTTGTTGTTGTTGTTGTTGTTGTTGTTGTTGTTGTTAATAATAGTAATAATAATAATATTTAGATAGAGATTACAATATTGAGATGCAATACAATTAACATACCATGTATTTTTTTTAAATGATATATATGTATATACGAGATATACATTCATATACATACACACACACACACATATATATATATATATATATATATATAAATATACACATCCAAAATAAGTGCATCTACATGTGTATAAATTATATGTATAAATGTTGACTTAATAAAATGTAATGTAAATAAAATGTAGCTTTTATTATTATCAAATATACCTAAAGCATGTAAAGATGAAATCAGTTTTTTTTTTTAATTTGTTGCTTTGCTACATATTCACAATTTACAGACCCTCTGGAAGTACATTGAAGACATTTGGGTTTGAGACAAGAAAGATGAACATGAAGACCAGAGCTGTCTATGGGAAAGAAACAATCCATTTTGATGACCACTACCATACACTAACATACCACTACCATGCACTAACACACCACTACCATACACTAACACACTGCCATCACACCACTAACACACCATTAACACACCACCAACACACCATTAACAATCCATTAACACACCACTACCACACACTACCACACCACTACCA
>JAFFST010053312.1:2842-16977 GCA_022414735.1 Noturus placidus
GGGGGGGGGGGGGGTTAGTCAGTCTGGTTCCGACTAACAGGACAAAAAAGTGCTTTGAGGCTGTAGAGACTGGGATGTTGAATTCTACTCGCTCGGATCATTTATCCGTATAAAGCTAGCGAGCTCGTTTGATGCCACTCACTGTGTTATATTTGTATTGTTACGTCTTTGTATTTACACTGTATTTGCTGTTATTAACACTAAAACGTTGTACCGATGTGCTTATGGTAATGTGACGTGCTGCAAATATAGTTTCTCCTAGAGGGACAATAAAATTAAAGTTGAGAGAGATAGACAGACAGACAGACAGACAGACAGACAGACCGAGAGAGAAAGAGATAGAGAAAGAGAGAGAGACAGAGACAGTGAGGGAGTGAGAGAGAGAGACAGTGAGAGAGAGAGAGATGGAGACAGTGAGAGAGAGACAGAGACAGTGAGAGAGAGAGACAGGGAGACAGTGAGAGAGAGAGACAGTGAGAGAGAGAGAAAGAGAGAGAGAGACAGAGAGAGAGAGAGACAGAGCGAGAGAGAAAGAGAGAGAGACAGAGCGAGAGAGAGAGAGAGAGAAAGAGAGAGAGACAGAGAGAGAGAGAGAGAGAGAAAGAGAGAGACAGAGCGAGAGAGAGAGAGAGAGACAGACCGAGAGAAAGAGAGAGACAGTGACAGAGACAGTGAGAGAGAGCGACAGAGAGAGAAAGAGAGAGAGAGAGAGTTACTGTGAAGTAACCCAGTATGGATTCGACAAATCTGGCCCAAATAATAATGAGTCTTTTTTAATCATGTATACGTTACAGCAGAATGAAATTCTTTTATTTGCATACCCCAGCATGTCAGGAGGTTGGGGTCAGAGCGCAGGGTCAGTGCAGCGCCCCCTGGAGCAGAGAGGGTTAAGTGGCAGCTTGGCAGCTCTAACCCAGAGCCTAAACCATCAAACCCCCACTGTCCCTGTTACTGAAACACTGAGCTGACTCTACGAAAATATTCCCACTCCAGCCGTTGATGTGGAATCCCTGAACGGTGAACGATGCAACGTGACAGTGAAAATGTAAACGAGCTCGTGTGATTTCACAAACAAAGCGTGAGGCTCCGCCTGGAGCTATGAAAAGGAAACCAAAGATTCCTCACAAGGTCAGACTTGCCATGAGTTGCCATGGAGATGTGTTTGAGAGGATTGTGTTAAACGTGGAATAGGTGTGATGTATAGGTATGTGCATGTGGACCCACACACACACACACACACACACACACACACACAGACTTTATCCTCCATCTCACTTCAACAACACTGACAAGGTCTCACATAACAGGAGCTCTCAAATAACATCCAGTTCATTCAGGAGCATACAAGCTTAATTACTGATTTTTGTATTCGGTAAAAAGAAAGCCAGCCACACCCGAAGCTCAGACGCGGCATATCTTCTCAGATCCTTATCCGATCCGTATCCGATCCGTATCCGATCTCACCCCAAACTGGATTTCAAAAAACAAACCTTTTTAGCTGGGTATTAAATACGGATCCCTTTACGCAGAATCGTTTAGTTTCCAATTTCACTCGTTATAAAATAACATAAACACGACACAAACAAGCTAACGATAGGTAAAATATAATACTACAGTGAAGTCCAAAAGTTTGCACACCCCTTGAGGTGACATTAAAGCGTGTGTTAGGCTTCCGAGGTCACAGCGAACAAAACTAAACGGCTGAAAAGTTCAATCTTTGTGATTGTTGTTATTATTATTATTATTATTATTATTATTATTATTATTAGGCTATAATCACATATGTTTATTACCACTCAAGGTCGATTATTTCTTCTCTAAATGTATTTCCATTTAGCCAGGAATTTAGCTCAGCAGTGCATATAATTATATATTTACATTAATGTTTACCTGCAATACAAAGAAATTTGCAGGAATATACAGAAACGCTCCATAAAATATAGATGCTCTGTGTAATGAAGCTGAACGTACTGTACAGGGAGATACAGCTGGGTTTGTGATGTATTTAGTCGATATATATTTAACAGAGGGGCGCACGGTGAATTAGTGGTTAGCACGTCCGCCTCACACCTCCAGGGTCCGGGGTTCGAGTCCCACCAGGGCCATGTGTGCGGAGTTTGCATGTTCTCCCCGTGTGTCGGGGGTTTCCTCCGGGTACTCCGGTTTCCTCCCCCAGTCCAAACACATGCATGGTAGTCTGATGGGCGTGTCTAAAGTGTCCGTATGAATGTGTGTGTGAGTGTGTATGTGATTGTGCCCTTGTGTCCAGGGTGTACCCCGCCTTGTGCCCGATGCTCCCTGGGATAGACTCCAGGTTCCCCGTGACCCTGATAAAGGAGTAAGCGGTACAAGATGGATGGATATTTAACAGGATTTAAGAAGGTGCGGTTCTAGCACCATAACTACAGTGTTTTAAAAACATCTGCTGTACGTTAGGCTGTACTGAAACTCCATCGTAAAACCTACAGGATATTCCTACGCTTTCTCAGCGTGTCCTGTAAGGATTCCTCTAGGGTTTTTGTTGTTGTTGTTTGTTTTTTGTAAGGGCGCTTAAGTTGTATTCGAATTCAAACAGACCAAATCAACTTTACACACATAATCCCAAATACAATCTCTCAGCTGATGTCTGACGCTCATGTCTTATGAAGCTATCAAGCAAGAAGAGCATTGTTTAGCATTGTGCAAACAGCAGGATTGTGCAACATGGCACTTTCTCAACATTAGCCAATTCAGTCGTCTACTAGCTAGCTTAGCCGGCTTAAACCGCAGTTGATTCATGGTGTGCGGCAATAGACCGACATTCCATCCGTGGTGTACTGCTGCGACACACCTATCCTGTTGGTGAATGACTGGAAGGAGACTGGAACTATTGTGTTTACAATACTCTAAAATGATACTTACCCCTTCTGTCTTAAGATTCTGATCCCATGCTCTGTGATTTATTCTGCCTGCTGGGTCACGTTGTGGAATTAGTGTGAGGTGGTTTTTCTCTGGCTGTAATCTGATCATCTTATTAAATAATGTACCCACAGCCACAAAATGAAACCAAATAACCTCCGTTTTCTTTTTTAAATCACGAGTGTGTTTACAAAAACAACTTGGATTACACTTGGAAGGAACTTTTCAATGTGGATTAGGCTATCGTCCTTTATCACAAGTAAGAAAAATGGTCAAAAAGTGCATGTCAGGATATAGATATTAAGATAATAAAAGACTAAAGTGAGTAAAAGTTTGCATCCCCCTTTCTGAATACCATATAAATACTCTATATATGATTCATTGTAGTTATTTTAGCTATTATCATAAATATATGTAAATAATGATTGTTTCCACATCTGGAAACTAAGCTACCTTCCATCCGTCCACCCGTCCGTCTGTCCATCCATTCACCCTCCATCCGTCCACCCGTCCGTCTGTCCATCCATTCACCCTTCCATCCGTCCACCCGTCCGTCTGTCCATCCATTCACCCTTCCATCCATCCACCCGTCCGTCTGTCCATCCATTCACCCTTCCATCCGTCCACCCGTCCGTCTGTCCATCCATTCACCATCCATCCATCTGTCCACCAGTCCGTCTGTCCATCCATTCACCCATCCATCTGTCCACCAGTCCGTCTGTCCATCCATTCACCCATCCATCCGTCCATCCATCCGTCCGTCTGTCCATCCATTCACCCATCCATCTGTCCACCAGTCCATCTGTCCATCCATTCACCCATCCATCCGTCCATCCATCCGTCCGTCTGTCCATCCATTCACCCATCCATCTGTCCACCAGTCTGTCTGTCCATCCATTCACCCATCCATCCGTCCGTCTGTCCATCCATTCACCTGTCCATCCATCCGTCCACCAGTTAGTCCTTCTGCCCATCCATTCACCCCTCCACCAGTCCGTCTGTCCATCCATTCACCCATCCATCCATCCGTCTGCCTGTCCATCCATTCACCTGTCCATCCATCCATCTGTCTGTCCATCCATTCACCCGTCCATCCGTCCATCCATCCATCTGTCTGTCCATCCATTCACCCATCCATCCGTCCACCAGTCCGTCTGTCCATCCATTCACCCATCCATCCGTCTGTCTGTCCATCCATTCATCTGTCCATCCATTCACCCGTCCACCAGTCCGTCTGTCCATCCATTCACCCGTCCATCTATCTGTCCACCTGTCCATCCATTCACCTGTCCATCCATTAATCCGTCTGTCCATCCATTCACGCGGCCATCCGTCCGTCCATCCATTCACCCGTCCATCCGTCCACCCATTCATCCGTCTGTCCGTCCATCCATTCACCCATCCATCCGTCCACCCATTCATCCGTCTGTCCACCCATCCGTCCGTCCATCCATTCACCCGTCCATCCGTCCATCCATTCATCCGTCCGTCCATCCATCCATCCGTCCATCCATCCGTTCACCCGTCCATCCATCTGTCCGTCCAACCATTCACCTGTCCATCCATCCGTCCACTAACCTGTCCGTCTGTCCGTCCACCTATTTTATGTACCGCTTATCCTAGAAAGGGTTGTGGGTGCTCTACAAAGTCAACACTTTGAAATGTTTAAAAGTCCCACACTACCTGACAGAAAAATGCACTGACCACAGTCTGACCCCAGGCCCTTTCCCAACACCAGCCAATAAAACAAAACAAACCAAAAGTATTTGGTTAAGGATTAACTACACCGCTGTACACCACTGCTATTATTTGTTGAGTAACAGACGATGCTAGTTAGAGGTCAGATACTAGGGCCTGCATCTAGCAAAAAAGTAAGGGAGGGAAAAAAATCCATGTTCTTTAAAATGATGGTGTACTGGGTGCTCATGCAGTGCTGCATGAGTGCTGCAACTGGGTTTATCGGAAAACACAAATAAACTTAAGGTGTCAGTGGGAATTACTGTAATATTTTATTAATATTATCAATATTATTAATATTAATATTATAATATATTATCAGCTAATCAAACTGTCTATATATGACCTGTAAATGATTGCCCTGTTAATTCCCCTTTATTGGGACTCTGAAAGTACAGTAGTAGTGTTTGCAGTAGATAAGATACACGATACACTCACTTCCTGTGAATTTCTGAAATTGTGACATTTCAGTCTGCTGAACTATTTGTAATAGATACACACACACACACACACACACACACACACACACACACAACATTGCATTAATATACACACCCTAATGATCACCGTATCACAGAAAGATGTGTTTGCCTGAAGTGTCCCACGGGCGTCTTAGTTACCGTGTGAAATGAATCAGTAACACTCTCTCACACCTTCGCCATTTCCTTCGACTGATTCCAGGTTGCCATTTTAACGGTTAATATGATACTTTGTTTGTTTCATGAGTCCCAGGAGGGCCACGCCCGAGAAATGACCAAAAATGCATTGCAAATTTGTTGAAAAAAAGAAAGAGTTTTCTTTTGTTGAAACCTTTAATATTCGACGTTCTGTTCAAATTAGTTAAATAAATCAATCTGTATGTGAAAGGTGAAGGAGCTTTATCGCTTGCTAGCTACTTAACATGCTAGCTAATTAGCACCCTAGGTCTTGTACAGATGCCTGGATGTATTTACGTTTGACTTTGAAAGTAATCAAGGGTTCAATTATGCTTCATTTTCAGTCACTGGGACATATTCGATCTTTCAGATGTGCTTTCCTTGACTATATTCTGAGCTCGCCAAGTGTGCCATGCTAAACACGTTCTCTCCATGTCGTCCGCTGCGGCATTAACAGCTGACGTTAGTATATTACTGGACAGGAAGTCCTACAAGGTGACAGGTTCTGTTTACAGGTAATATATAACACACAAAACATCCTTGAATGCCTTGTAACTCTTGATAAGAGTTATGAAACTTACAGCTAGCATAATGTTAGCTAACTACATTTACATTTATTAGACGCTTTTATCCAAAGCGACTTACAAATGAGACACACTCACACACCAATGGTAGCAGAGCTGCATGCAAGGTGCTAGCTTGCCATCGGGGGCAACTTAGGGTTCAGTGTCTTGCCCAAGGACACTTCGGCATGGGATCACCCGGGCCGTGATTCGAACCGCCAACCCCACGATTAGTGGATTAGTGGATTAGTGGACAACCCGCTCTACCGACTGAGCCACAGCCGCCCCACTCTGCAGGACTGGTTTATTGTTTAGGAAATTGACCTGCTGTGTATTCTTTCAATTGTCCCGTTTATGCCCAAGCCATGTGACAACTGAGAGTGATGTGTGCAAGAACATCCAGAAGACCCTAAAGGCCCTGACTGGTATGGGCGAGTGCATTCTGCTCTGATTCACGCTACACTTCAGTTATCATGCAGCACATAAGAGTCCTGTTATAACAGGTACTGGAATGTACTTTCACTTCTTTTTATCTTGTGCCTTGCATCATTTTTGCACACGTTCATGCCAACCAGGAGCTCTAACATCCTACCTCCCTCCTTAGAGCATTCGTGCTATATCAACAGACATTGTGTTTTTTTTTTTTTCTTCTAAAGGTATACAAATACGCCTATGAAAATGCCCACGAGGAAGGACTTTGTTTATTTTAAAGTGCACCTAGAAGGTAGGGTCCAAGCTGTAGATCCCTACAAAAATAGCATTTAACTAGAACCCCTTTAGGAACCTAGTAGCACCCTTCGAGGAACCCTTGATCGCACCTTTTGCACCCAGAGCATTCTCCAGACCGCGCACACCCACAAAGTTAACGTTATGCTCTTTATTTTAGGAATAAATTACCATATGTGATGCTGACAGTTTTGAGCAGATTCTGATCGAGTAGCTGGTTCTTTAGTGTGAAGGTGATGTTCAGGGAAGACCTCTGTGACACATGGCTGCTCTTTAGATAATACAGTCCCACGGTTCCATCTGTCCCGTCTGCGTCATCGCTGAGCTCGGTGTGGTGACTTAGGACCGCTCCGTCTTTTCCGAACCACCCGACCCCCGGCTTTGGGAAACCCTCTGCCTCGTAAAGCAGCGTGATGGTGGAGCAGTTCATGTTAATGCTCAGCCTTGGTTCTGTGTAGAAGGCTAGTGTAAACACACACACACACACACACACACGACGTTTACTTTAGTCAGTGATGGTTAAGACGTGACCGTTCTGACTTACGCAACTCTGTTGTTAACAGCTGTTAGCCATTACGGATTGTTGGCATAATTCATTAACTAAACTGGCAGCTAGTGCAGATTCCTTAGGTTTATCGAGCAGACATTGAGAAGCTGAACATGTCACGGTGGAGTGAATACATCTGAGGAAAAGGGGGGACGCTAATTTTATGCATTATGTACGAGACCCATGTTGGGCAGGCAGGGGGTATAAACTTTTCACACCTTCCTAAGCATGATTTTTAGACTTGAAGAAGTGACTTCAGCAGGAGCCAAACGTTTGAGTCTGTTATTCAGAATTCCCTCAGAGCTGATCATAATGCTCTCTGTTAGAAGGCAGCATGTTCTCATTGACTGAACATTACTCATATCTTCATACCTCCGTATTCCAGCTGCACCTGGGCTTTATCCGTGCCCTTGGAGTTGCTCACCGTGCACAGGTACCCGCCCGCGTCTCTCGGCACCACCGGCTCAATCCTGAGTGTCGCGTTGCCTTTCCTCAGCTCAGACACGAGCATCGCCGTGCGGTTACGGTACGCCGAGCTCTGCAAGTCCAGCTGGTCCTGTTGGAAATAGAAGCTGTGGATGACGCGGGAATCCTCCACCCGCTGCCATGTGACAACCAGAGACGAAAGGTCAGAGGTGGAGTCAGGGGTGAAATCACAGCCCAGGAGGGCCGGCTGACCTCGGACCGCGACCATGCGACCTGCGGGTACGCTCACTTTAAAGCCTGCAGAGATACAGTACAGACACGTACACGCTTATTAACTCCATTAACAAACACTGCATGTAAGGAATAAAACAGTCGGGGTGTGCTGTTATAGGAAAATAATCCACGACGTATGACGTGGTGTGATGAAGCGGAGATACTGTTACCACCTTGGAGTGGATGAAAACAAGTGTTTAATTCTTCTGAACCATAGCAGCTATAAACAACCGTCCCCTTGCCACCCTCTCTTTATTTTCTCCCTCGTGAAGCTAATAAGACAAAAAATAAAACAACTCAATGACTGCTCCAAAAATAAATAAATTCAATAAACTTCTCCTTGAAGAACTTTGAAGGAGTATTATATGGTGTCCCTCAAGCTTCCATTTAAAGCCCTATTTTGTTCTTGCTTTTGCTGTCAAAAAGTATTATATGGTGTCCCTCAAGCTTCCATTTAAGGCCCCATTTTGTTCTTGCTTTTGCTGTCACTCTTGAAAATTTAATTCAAAAAAGTTGGGACAGGGCAACAAAAGGCTGGGAAAGTAAGTGTTGGTAAAAAGAAAGAGCTGGAGGTTAACTGGAACCGGTCAGTAACATGATAGGGGTATAAAAAAGAGGATCTTGGAGAGGCGGAGTCTTTCAGAAGTAAAGACGGGAAGAGCTTCACCAATCTGCGAAAAACTGCATCTACAATCTGTGGAACAATTTTAGAATAATGTTCCTCAACGTAAAATTGAGAAGACTCTGTACTGTAGATCTCATCATGTACATCATCAAAAGATTCAGAGGACGTGGAGAAACATCTCGGGCCGCACAGCATTAAAAACAGTCGTGAATCTGTAATGGAAATCTCTGCATGGGCTCAGAAACATCTCCAGAACTCATTGACTGTGAACACAGTTCACCTCGCCATCCACAAACGCTGGTTAAAGCTCTATCGTGCTAATAAGAAGCCGTATGTGAATCGCCGTCGTCTTCTCTGGGCCAAAGCTTGTTTAAAATAAACTGAGGCGAACTGAGAAACTGTTCTGTGGTCAGATGAATCCAAGTCTGAAGTTATATGTGGATACCACAGACGCCACATCATCTAAACTAAAGAGGACCTAAAAGCAGACGGACCACCCTGCTTTTTATCAGCGCTCAGTATAAAAGCCTTCATCTCTGCTGGTATGTGGGTGTATTAGTGTCTACCGAATGGGCATCTTGCACATCTGGAAAGGTTCTAGAGCAACATGCACTTCCATCCAGATTCCATCCCATCTTTACTTCTCTAAGATACTCTTTTTATACCCAATCATCTTACTGACCTGTTCCCAATGACCTGAATTATCGCAAAATGTTCATCAAATTCAAAATGACCTGATTTCCCCCCCTTTAAAACGATACATTTCCTCAGTTTAAACAATTGATATGTTTTCCATGTTCGATTGTGAATAACGTACGGGTTTGTGCGATTTGCACATCGTTGCATTGTGCTTTTATTGACATTTCACACAGCGTCCCAGCTCTTTTGGAATCGGGGTTGTGATTTCCTTAAAGAGCTATAAGATGAAATGAAAGCAAGTGAACAGATGAATACCTTTAGGGCATGCTTGTCAATTTTATTACTGCCTGTTTTCAGTGAGCAAGAGCCGGCACACTCGACCCTTGAATAGAAGGCCGGATCACACGGACTTGTCCTGCTTGAACACAGCCACAGAACACCGTTCATCCCTTTCATCTATTCATTTAGAGCTTTACAATGCCATGATGTTGGCAAACTGGGGTATAATAGAAACCACCGTCATATATTTTCCCTATAGTTCCACAGGATTCTGAATAAAAATCCTATTCAGGGACCAGAACTTACACAAACCTGGCTGGTTGAATGGATGTGTTTAATGGGAATAGTTCAGACTGAGACATGTCATTTTGAGACTCTTTAATGAAATAATGCTTATGATTATTGTTATTTAAATTTAAAATGACTTTCCCGGGTGCTGTAAATCACATTAAAAGTCTCTTTTATAGCTTTTTAGTTTTGAGACAGCTCAAGTGACATATTTATTAAGGTAAACGCGCTAAACAAACGTGTTATAAGACCTGAAATAATGTCACAAATTCCCTGTGAAAAGCTTACATCACTGCTTGCATTTGTTCCTTGGAAAGGGCCACAGGAAGTGTTTGCGTTTTTATTATAGAAGTGTGTGGGGGTTGTTTTTTTGGGAGGTCGAGTACATTTCAACATTATCCAGGAACTAGTATTCTTTCCTGACTGAGTCAGAACAAAAAACTGCTCTGTTTTCTAGTGAAAAGAGTCTTTTCATAGTTAAATTAGTGCTAGAGCAGGAACAGGTGCTGGAACATGTGCGCCAAAGCGACTTGGCGTGGCACAAAAGTCAAAGGAGGAACATTTGAATGATAATACTTTAAATTTGATGTGGGTATTGATTCTTTTTCCATCCATCCATCCATCCATCCATCCATCCATCCATCCATCCTCTACCGCTTGCTCCTTTATCAGGGTCACGGGGAAGTTGGAGCCTATCCCAGGAAGCATAGGGTACAAGGCGGGGTACACCCTGGTCAGAGTGCCAGTCCATCGCAGGGCGATTCTTTTTTTTAATTTTATTTTTAACCCCAAGCTGCTCATTTAGCTACAGTATTTATTTGATGAAGTTCTGTGTATAAATGGTTGACGATGTAGACGTGCAGTTTGCACTATGACCATGCACAAAGACACTAAAAAGGCAAACTTCAAATACTTTAAACGTCCTGCCAGTCTAAATATCATCTTTGCTCAGGCTTTTCCCTTAAAGGAGCAGAAATGAAGGCCACTCGTCTCGCTGCTAAAGTGTCAAGTGTTTATTTAGTATAACTAGGAAGTAGTTTGTTCTGCGGATGTTCCACAACAGCCAAAGTAACCGTGAACGGATGAAAAAAAGTACGACATGTCATTCTTTAATAAATAAAAAGTGTACACATTGGTAAATTGCTGTGTTCTAAAAGGAATACAACATACAATTAGCTTCAGAGTGTTGTTTATAAACAGAGTGACGTGACATCGCAGAGTGACCGAGTCCTCGAAACATCTGTAACCATCCAACATTATCAGAAAAGAGAGAAACGACATCCACTAGGAAAAACATATCTGAGGAGCAGACTGGAACAAGCCCGTGCAGGAGCAGGTCCATGGCTCAATTCCATACACCCCGAAAGGTTTAGGTGAGGCTAAAACGTAGCAACATTGGATAACAAAACGCACAAAGACCACCACAGAACTGAATGGAAGAATAAAAATAAAGGAAATAAATACAGTAGAGCAAATAAAGAAAGCCTGCGGTGACACACTATGGTAAAAAAAGAAAAATCACAGGTTGAGAAAATTGTGAGCATAATAGCAGAGGTGGGGGATGGAAAGAACGGACAGAAATCCAGATTCTGGTGGGTCATTGGGGCAGACGCTGGTCTTAAAGCCTTATGAAATCAAAATAGTTAATTTATTTATTTATTTAAGAGCTTTTCGCACGAGTCTCTCGGCGTCGCTGATTCAAGTAAGTTAGCATATATAACAAAAGACAAAAATATATTTTATAGCTATTCGTATTATAATTGTACTGATCCGAATTTCCAGGAAATCTGACTCCAATTTGTGTCCAATCGAATGCTCTCTACAACCCATCTGTCCCGCCCTCATAAACACTGCGAGTAGTACATTACAGTGCAAGCTCATTCCAACATGAGGATCAAACATGGCTTTGCTCGGAGCGTGCTGCTTCCCAAATGTCAACTCCCCTTACAAAATCACGACTCTCGAGCCATTTCATGAGCACTCAAACACATACATGGCATACTTCTAAGCTGAAGATTAAAAAGAAAGTTAACTAGCCCAGTGTTAACTAAAGCATGCTTGCGTGTAGGCTTGTTGCTAATTTATCGATCCCAGAGTCGATCGTTTTCGCAGCAGACACTGTGTTTAGAAAAGGTGAAGTGTAGAAACGGTTAATGAGGTCTTTACTACGTTGTAAATGCTATTTGATTACTTGAAGGCAAAAACAAAGACCGGAAACGAGGCTATATGCTAAATTACGAAGTTTCTGCAACGCAAAAGTGTGAAAAACAATCCAGGAAAATGAAAACGACGCGATTCCCCTTTGAGTATCAAAGATATCTCTGTGTAACGGCTGTGTAGATGAGGCGGACGCAATCGCAGACTTTTAAGCTTTAATAGATAACAACAAGACAAAGACACGAAGACTGATATACCTAGAGACTATGGCAGGAAACAAACACTAAGACTTAACACTGACACCGTGACACAGAGACGTGAGTCTAAACAACGAAAGACAAAGACACAGGGAAAACATGGACTATATATACCCGTGTGTGCTCATTAACTGCAACAAGAAGCAGGTGCAAGAAGACGGGACTAGTAGTAAAACCATGTGACATCAAGGGGGCAGTGGCTTCTGGGACATGGAGTCTACGGGAAAACTGGGGTGGGGACACACACAAAATGTAAACACAGTCCATGTGCTTGGAACAGTCATTGTCAGTGTATAGCTACCAGATGGTGCCATAACAGCAGTGCCGCACCTGGCTACCAGGGGGAACCGTGACATTCTGGTTGTGGTGTTACGCTGATCCACTGCTCACACAAATCCAAAGTTGTTCTACTACAATACTTGGGTTTTGGAAATGATTAAAATCCAGCACATTGTGCCTGTTGCGTAGGGAGAGCTAGCTGCACCATGTGGAAGAGGTTTCCCAACATCCACATTACTGCGCTTGTAGAAAAACAAAGACCTGTGATTGATTGAGATAGCAATGAAATAACTGATAGCACCTGTAATGGATGGAAAAAACCCAGCACTGGAATTCCACCCTGAAGAACTTTCCAGACCTGCTGTTTTAAAAGAAACGCACGGGCAGTCAGGTCATTTTAATCTAATCCGTATGCCCAGCCTGGCAAAAGAAACCGCTACCGAACACTGTAAACTGTAAATTTGTGCTTTGAACTCAGCAGGACAATCAACACAACAACATTCAGGTGGTTAAACTTATGAGGACACTGTTGCTAGGAGACCAGCAAGATCTAGACAACAAGCATGAGGAAAGCTAATGACTGAATCTATTGGGGTAGTGGTTTAAACAGTTTAAAGACACAATAACAGTGTAAAAAAGACATAACCGCATCGAGAATATAAACATTTACCTCAGATGTGTCGATTAATTACCAAAACAATGCTCAACGTGGATACAATTACACTCTAACCGCACGTCGCATCGAGCGCAAACCCAACTTCTATGGGGTCAGCCATACTGAGAATGGCCGACGACATGCACACCTGGAGCTGTCAGAAAAACTGGTAACACTTTATTTAAAAGGAAACTAGACAATCCCTCATAGCATCACTTTTATTTACATCATGTTGGGTTTGGAAACTTTTACAAAGCAGCCCACAATATGGTTCCAACCCAAAAAAAAAGAAGGAGCAAAACAAGATGAACACCCAGAAAACCCAGCGTCCCATGGAGAACCAATGCTAATGCTTCATCACCCTCAAGAACATTCCAGACCTGCTGTTTTTACAAAAATCTCAACCTCATGTGTGGTCGTGGATGTTAGAATGTTGCAAGGCATTGACTTAAGACTTCATAGCGACGTCGCTCTTTGATCCTTAGGGTTACGTTTCTAGCTAGTGTCCAGTGGAAAGTGTACACCACAAAGTGCACGTGTGTCTCAAGCGACCCGTGTGATTTGCGCAATAAAGATCAATCTGTACGTCAGTCAGTGACGAGAACAGACATCTTGTCAGACGGCCTGCAATGAATCCAGACTTCATGTCTGGCGAAACTCCTTGTCAATCAAACTACAACCACCAAGAACAAGACGACCTGTTTGTGAGGTAGCTGGAGATGTAGGACCAGGTCCAACAGGTCCAGCATGTACTTTTTGTTTAACCAAAGGTTGTTTTTTTTTGTAACCTTTACTGACATTTTCATTGGCTGAACATGTTTTAAAACCCCACAGTAATGACTCACAATCTGAACTAACACCGCACCTCGTATCCAAGCGAATGACGTGTGGATGGAAATGAAACGGCGCTGCTCTGGGCTTTCAGTAACAATCTGGACCTACTTACGGTATCCTCTCACACCCTTAATTGACTACAATTTCAATTTTAGAAACAGGAAAAGCTGTACTTGTACTGGCACAAGGTCACAGTAACGAACAGTAATTACAGTGCCTTGCGAAAGTATTCGGCCCCCTTGAACTGTTCGACCTTTTGCCACGTTTCAGGCCTCAAACATAAAGATATAGAACTG
>JAFFST010053312.1:25816-36356 GCA_022414735.1 Noturus placidus
TGTAGTATTTGTTTAAAATATTCAAATAATATGCTTATGTAACGTGTAACTTAATAAATAAGAAACAATTAAAAAGTATTGTTTAAACTAAACATCTTATGTTGGTTTTGTCGCGCCCCCCCCCCTCCCCCCCCCTTAATTTTATAATGAAACAGACAGGAAGTGCTTTTCTGTACGAAACTGCAGTACCGTGTTTCAGCCAGCAGAGGCCGCCGTTTTATTGAACAACAAATCACTGGTCTTAAGGACGTGTTTTGGTTTGAGTGTTTCTGTGTACATTATTTTTTATTGTTGCTGTTGGTTAATGTGTGGTTTTTTTTTTTTTTGTGCTACAGCTCAGGGCAATGTCTCATCTCTGGGTGGAAACTTCGCGGGGATGGGAAAAGAGTCCAGAGCGCAGACGTTACAGAACGGTGAGTAACACATTTATTTCAGTTTGACTTTATTTCATATTTTAAGAGAATAAAGTGAGAAGAAAATGATGTACACTGAGAGAGGGAGTGCATGTGTGGACGAGAGTGTGTGTGTGTGTGTCTGAGAGAGAGTGTGTGAACTTTGTGCACAATATTTCCGTGTGTTTATCGCAATATTTGGTTCTGCTGTACTCGTTTCGTTCAGGATGATTTAATAAACAAATATGCAAATGGCCGCTTTTCATTTCAGTCTGATATATCGACAGTTGAGTGCAAAAGTTTGTGCACCCATAAGCCTTTCAGTGTCGGGTTTCACAGCTGTTCCCTCGTCATCACAAATAGCAAACATGTACCAATAGACTTTGTTGGTAGTGGAAAAAAATAAAACGATATCAGTTTAAAGGTTTGTATCCGTCTTTCTCCATAAGATAGACGTTATTTCATAATATTTCTGTTAGAAATTTGCCAAATGTCCCTCTCACACACACACATGTCAAATTAAGAGGCTCAGGTGGGGAAGAGTCTTGATTTTTTTTTTATGTACAGTATATTTTTCGCTCTATTTTGTTGCTGCCTTGTTTTGTTGCAGGATCGACCCATGTTTCATTTTTTAATGAAGTTAATTTGTCCTTTGAGAGGGATACACAGAACTCAAAGCTGTTTCTGAACCGCTTTATGGCGCAGTAACCGGTTTAAAAGCCTGATTTATGGTTCTGCAAAACTGCACAGAAAGGGGTTTGTGGGTAAGCATCGCTCCCGGGGGCTCTGAGAAGAGCCGAAGTGCAGGCATCTGAAATTAGGACTGTGTGTCCTGTGAATCTTTGCTGCTTGCTCTCTGCGTGTGTGTGTGTGTGTGTGTGTGTGTGTGTGTGTGTTTAATGCTGAGCAGGGAAGTGTAGATGTTAAAACCAGAATGCCAAAGCTAGATGCAGCAGTTTGGTGATGTGTGTGTGTGTGTGTGTGTGTGTGTGTGTGTGTTGTCAAAGAGTGAGATCACATGAAAGATGTGAGATCTGACCGTGTCCCTGTAAGATTAAGATCCTGGGTCGATGTCGACATTTATTGTGTGCGTGTGTGAGTTTCTCTTTAGTCGTGGTTCCTGACTGCTAAAAGTACTTGTATTTTATTCCCCGTGGATCAGTTGTGCGCGTGCACACACACACGCACACTCGACGCCATCTGAATGATCAGATGAGTTTGAGTGTGAATAATTCATGCGGAGGGTTCGCAGCAGAACCGATCATTCATTCTGAAAGACTAAACACGGCGTAAGAAGTCACGGCTGCGTTCATTCGTTTCAGGCAACACGCGAAAACAAGCAAAGCGATCTATTATAATCTTTAATAAACATGCCAAATAAAAGCCACATTGTATAAGTTGCATTATTTGCGTGTTAATAAGATTTATACTATAAAATCGGTGTGTATAAATTGTTTTACTTTTTCAGCAGACTGAAGGTAGGAGGTGGTAGGAGGTTTTTTTATTCCTGAGTTACGATACTTTTACTAAATAGAGTTGTTGTTGTTGTTGTTGTTTAGTGTTTTTGGTTTTTGCATGTTGTTGTTTAGCAAAGAGGAATATAAATCACCTGGGCCGCCAGCTGAAGATGAACCAGCACTGCCTGGAGACGGCCTTCAACTTCTACAAGATGGCGCTGTGTAAACACCTGACCCGAGGCAGGAAGTCGGCCCACGTCGTCGCCGCCTGCCTCTACCTGGTGTGTAGGACTGAGGGCACGCCCCGTATCCTTCAGGGGAGGAGCAACAGAAGGAAAGGCGAGGTCAGGAGAGGAATAGGGAGAGGTGGGGTCAGGAGAGGAAGAGGCAGGGTCGGAAGAGGAAGAGGCGAGACAGGGTCAGACCATAAATATAGGTGGTGAGTATATGGAAAGATAATTGGATGGTTAGATTGATTGAGAGATGGAAGGGAAGGAAAGGAAGCAATCAAAGAAAGAGAGAAAGAAATGATTCAGTGAAATACAGACTCAGATTGAGAAATTAATGAATGAACGAAAACAAAAAAGGGGGGAAACGAAAGAAACAATGAGACGCATTCAGATATTTCTTATTTGGAAACTCCTGTGTGTGTGTGTGTGCGTGTGTTTGTGTGCAGTGTTTGTAGTTGGGGGTTCCCAGTGGGAGTGTTAAATATAGCTCAGTAGCTCCTCTGGTTCTAATTAGAGGCAGCGAGTCGCAGAAGCTCAGCAGCTTACGGCTTTCTGAATTATACATTCTGCCTTTGAAGTGAAACGACTGGATCGTTAAAGGAGGAGTTCAGCGGAAAATTAAACACACGACCCGATTGAAGTTGATCAGCCTGCAGAGGTTTTGTGTCTTGACGTTTACTTTTCCCTTTGTTTTGAAATGGAGTTACGAAGCTAACGTGGCTACGCAGTGACCGCTTATTTAGCGTTTAGCGTCGTGCAAACTGCAGTGCGAGAATAAAGAATCGAACGCCACACATAACCAAAACTAATGTGAATTTCACACACTAATATACTATTAAACACACCTGGATGAGCCTCATGAGTGCAAGTGTGTGTTTAAAGATCTTATAGTGTAAAGTGTAATCCTTATCTATATATATACACTTTATACTGTGTATATATCCCATAATAGTCAGTCGTTTCAGCATCATTCTCTCAGGTGTGGATTATCTGTCTGTTACCACGGTGACTAATCCCTTAATGGTCTTTGTTATTAATCCATTACCGCCTGGTTGCACAGGTGTGCCCGTCTCCATGGCGAAGGTTACCCTGGGTGTTTGGTTGCCAGGAGACGGTTGATCTCCAGGTTGGCGAGGTTACGTTTTGGTTAATGACTTCAGTGACACAGTATCGGCGTTTGTGATACCGATCTATCGCACGCTTTAATCTGCTGTTATTATGAACGATCCACGTTAACGTCTCCGTGTGACGCGATTAATCACGGCTTTCACACGTTTCAGCGACACCGTGCAGGCCAGTAATGTTGAAGCGTGACGAATAAAGCAGCATATCGTGCCTGCACTTTGCGCCTTCTGTGTGACGCAAAATGATTTCATGCAATAAAATGTTTGCGTAAGGGAGATATTTGATGTTGGTATGTGCATCCATCTTCAGCAGTCAGGGCTGTGTGACGTTCGCTGTTGCTTTCGTTAATTAAATCACGAAAACCCCGAGTGTGCGATTTATACCCTGTGTGTCGCAGTTTATTCATGAAATACGGTTTTCACTTTAATCAACAGACCAAATTTTTCATCTCGGACCAAACAGTATTTCATAGGTTTCTGAATTTTGGGATTTTCAACACCTCACAGTGCATTATGGGTAATAAAGACAGTTCCTTGACCAATCAGAATAACAATGTATTAACAACTATCTACTGTTATTTTTATTTATTTTTTTTAAATCTAAATATCATTAGAATTGATTATTAAAATGGCTGACGTTTTGCGATATTTTATCCTCATAAATCAGGAACGATTTGACAGGGTGTGTGTTTTTTGAGGCTCGATTCTTTAACAGAGCTGTGTCAGACATGCTGCTGGATCTTAGCGATCTTCTCCAGGTGAGTTTTAATACCCCTTATCTGCTCGTATTTCCTGTGAAAATGACTTTGATAAATGGTGTGTGTGCTGTGTCCATGTTGTGCAGATGAGCTGCGATTAAAGGGATTAATACAGTGTCACACATCTGCATTTCACTCTGAGTGATGGTGCAGGATATTGATGTTGGCCTCAGAGTGTGTGTGTGTGTGTGTGTGTGTGTGTGTTTTTAAATTACATTTGAATTTGAATACCTTTGTGTCACATTAACAAGGGATCATCATTTAATCATGAACGCTAAGGTTTCAGATTCATTTGTATTGATTTACCTACAGGAATGTTTTTTTTTTTGTCACTGATATTTAGCTGGATTTATAAGTTTATTAGCCGGCGTCCATCTTCGACACGGCCAGCAAAACACTATTCTAGATACAGAAAGAGGAAAAATCTGACTTTAATAACCGTGTGTTGAAAATTTGTGAATTTCAACCTGCGTCACGTGACATGACGATTAACAAGTGCGTTGTGATTGGCTTACATCCAGTCTGTATTCTAATGAATAAAGTCTACTGAATTTGTCCTACCGTACCAAACCATTTTATTTACTAGCTTAGTAAACTATTTTGTGCTACTTTTTGTATTTTTTCGTCAGAAAATACTTGCAACATAAAATAAATATTTGTTGTTTTAGCATATTTGTACTATAGGCAAGCTTATTATTAAAATGGAGGGAAAAGGGTGTTTGTGGGCTTGTGCGCATGCGCGGACACTACGCTTTTTGAGACGGGTTTTATTTACGTTTGGATTTTTTTGTTTGTTTGTTTTAATCGTAAAGTATGAGGGTAAAGAGATGCCGATAAATTCGCTCCATCTAGTTTAATTTCTGCCCGAAAAAGTCAACAGGACGTCGTGTATAGCTTTACGAGTGTCACAGCTACAGTTAGCACCGTCGGCTAATTAAGCCTTGGCTATTCGCCCGCGCGCTGCGCTGTGGTTGCTTGACAACCGTGTTCACGCGCTGTAAGATGCGCGCGCGCGCCGCTTGTTTCTGTTTCAAATTTGAACCTAACGGTCACTGAGAGGAAAAATAAATAAATGACGGTAACACCGACTAAATGGCCGTATTATAACTTCTCTTCGGAAGGTTTAGCACAGAAACAAAATGTAGATCTTTTCAGACTGCGATGTAAATCAACTCGCGTGAATATGAAGAAGTGGATGTCAATCACATCACGTGTTTCATTTAAAATGAAGTCAAGGCACGTGCGCCATGAGGTGTCACTAGATTTCCCTTTTTAAATAAATAAAAAGCTTCATTTAAATAGTGTTTAGTTAGAAATAGAGTGAAATTCATTGTGACAGTCACATGAAGTGAATGAATTTGTGTGGAGGGAGCGGTCATGGTATATACATGTTTCTATACACACACACACACACACACACACACACATCTATAAAATCCTTTCTGTTCTAGCCTGAGGAAGAGTTTTCCCTGTGGGGTCAGGAGTGTGTATGGAAACCCTCCCACGTATACAAAGGTCATGACCTCTACCTCCTAATCGAAGGAGTTCTTTTTAATAGGCCCAGATGGAGGGGAGTGTGTGTGTGTGTGTGTGTGGGCTGCTGGCAGTGTGAGGAGGTTAGAGTACATTAGGAAAATAAAACTATATTAAGTACTTAAAATCAATATCGGGACTGAATCTGTGGTCTGGAGAAGAAACCCGTGTTTTCCTTGTTCCCCTCACTGTGCTAATGCATTCTGGCCTCGTCCTGATTCTTGTCCTCTACAGGTCAACGTGTATGTTCTGGGCAGAACCTTCCTGGTGTTGTCAAGAGAACTCTGCATCAACGCTCCAGCCATAGGTAAACCTTTTCATGCATCTGTGGATAATTTAGCAGACACACACATACACACGTGTGTCTGATGCATCATATGGAGCAAAAAAGTCAGGTGTGTAGATGTGGAGTGCGGTGTTCACACCTGGCTGTCTCAGTTTAATATTATCATGAGAAAAGCACACTCATTTGGATTCCACCGGGCTCGTCGAACACTTTATTTTAAGTAACGATTCGCTAATCTGCAACTTGGCAGATATTTTCGCCCCCCGTATTCTCTCAGCCAGCGTCAAGCTGTTAAGAAAATAAATAATAAATAAATAAAATACATTAGAAAGCGCCACGCTTTTCACAGCAGTACAATCCAACGTCACTGTTCGCCGGCCGATTTTCCTGTGCGACACTAATAAAGAAAAGTCAAATGAGTTTAAATTAAGACATGGATAATAATTTGTAAAGAAATAAATACGATTGAAGAGCATTCCTTTTGAAAATGTGGGAAGTGTTTTTTTTTTGTTTTTTTTTTTTTTTTCTGGAATTGAAACTTCTGATACTCTGAGACGGACTAGTCCAAATCCTCACGTGTAGAAGGCTACTTTGGGGAAACTGTCCCACCCTCTATTGTTGTTCCGTATCTCACCCAGACATCCCCCCGTAATCCTGAAATCCAGGTCCATGATAGACCGGTCCAAGTCCTCACGTGTAGAAGACGAGTTCTGGAATCTGCCCCGCCTCCACCCCTGTCCCATTGGTGCTGTCTGACGAACTCTGGAACTGGAAGGTGACTGTTCCGCAGCGTACCTCTGTCATGCCGTCTTGTCCGAAGTAGCTAAGCTCGGTTCCGTCCAGAACGGCGCTGACTGTGTAGAAAACGTCCGGTTCCACCTGCACCGGCTGCTCAAAAAACACGACGAACGCCAAACTCGAACCGTCTGATACGAACTTTGTCGACCTCTGTGCAAGCATCTCTTCTTGCCTCTTCAGCTCGATCTGGACGCCGTACTCGCATTCCCGTTCGCTGGATCCGTAAAGTCCGAGTCCGGCCACGAAAACGCGCCGATCCGCCGCGAACCTGATGCTGTCGCATCGTCCGTGGTATCGCCATTGATTGCTCCGGAACGCAGAGGACCGGAATCGTCTGCACCGCTGCGGCTCGAGCCCCGTCCTCGGCGACACGGGAAAATCCAGCCTCGGTTTCTCAGCTGCGGTGAACCAGAGGAAGATATCACGCGTCTCTTGCGGAGTCAGGAATTCAAATTGCGCCACACCATTAGCAAACTCTGCTAGTGTCATGGCCGGCAGACGTAAAAGGTGCAGCGCTTCACCTAGGACAGCTCGCTTGTTTGAAGCTGTGGCACTCGTGCCACGCCGTTGGCACTCTGCCTCAGCCCACGCCAGTGCCGCCTGCAGCACGGAGGATTCGTTAGCGTTTAGCGAGTCGCGTCGCAGGACGCTCTCTAGCGTACCCCAATCGAGTTGGAGGAAGCCGTCGGATCTCAGCGCCAGCTCAGCCTGGACGTCGATGACCCGCCAACAGCTCTGCACCAACTCGGACTCGTCCAGCGCACGACTGTGAGAAAGCAATGCAAAAGCGTTACCCGCCTCCAGCCTCGACTCCAGGAAGCGCACGCAAGCGCTAACCAGCACCGACACAAGGTACTTCTTGGCTGCGTAGAGCGTCCCCATGACGGTCTCTGCCTCGAGCTCGATCTCATCAGTGTACAAGTACCTAGAAGGACAAGGGAGAGGAAGAAGACTGAGTTTAAAATAATAATAAAACCATGGAACAGCCCAGAAACATTAAAATGCTGCAGTGTTTCACAGTCCTCTGATGAAAACCACAGTCCCTGGCTGCACGGTGACTGCACCAAGAATTTTTAACATCGTCCCTTTATAGGACAGGCTTTTTAATGACCGTAACTGATGTGTTTCCGACAGATAGAAAAGTGATCATCTTGCCCTGAGCCTCATTCCTGCTGCTCGACGTCATCTTTCCTACCCATTTCAAGGCGAATCACACATCAGTCAAGTCTTAATAGCAGAGAAATAAGAGGGCAGATCCGCTGAGGCATTAGTGCTCCAGCCTCAATTGCTGGCTGGACAGCAGGGTAACGCTGTTATTTTTAAACCAGCGGTGATTAGGGAGTCTTACTTGAGCAGGATTAAAAAAGCAGCCGGTTCCACATCTGGTATCTGGATCTCGGAGTCTCCCTCGGCAAGTTCGCCATAAAACATGGCGCTGAAAACGGAGCTCCCGACAGCCAGGACGTACTGAACAGAAGAGAGGGAGAGAGAAAGAAGAAATTGAATGAAACTCAGGCCTATTGAGGAAACTATGAAGACTTTCTGATTTTAGAACAAATTGGGCCTCATTTTGGTGTCCTAGTGAAGAAAACGCATCTATTGAGGTGCACGTGGTGAAAGGGCGGAGCCGGAGACTTCCTGCAATTGAGTCAAATCGGGATCGAATCTTGTTTTCATTGCAATCAAAGTGTGGCCTGGTTGTTCTGGTCCACACCCAACAAGACCACACAGAGGAGGTTACACAGCAAATCTACACATCAGAGACCTGAAACCGCCAGCACTGTACACGTTCCTCATAGACTCGCTCTGACGTTCACTTCGATTCGCTCTTCAGACGTTCCCTTTCTTAGATACCCGACCGAATTAAAGGCATCCGTGTTTTCTGCTCATGGAAACAACAAAGTCTCGCATCTCGAGTGCTTCTTGCGTTACCGTTCAGTCTCGCTCCAGACTCGCCTCACTACATACAAATAAATAAAACGTCGAATCGGAGAGGAAGCACCAGTGTGACGTCCGCGAGTGTCCATCATCAGCTATCTAGGTCTAATGTGGTGGTCTTCCTTTTCTCGCACACGTGACCTGTTTCTACTCGGGTCATCATCCAAACAGGACCACCAATCGACAGTCCCGAAGGTTCCATTAAAAGTCGGTCACTCTTTAAACTAACCTTGTGTGCTGGAACTTTCTGTGACTCTCCTGGCGGCCCGACGATGAAGTGCACATCTGCCATGTGTTCGTTATTGAACATCACCGCGTTTCTGAATGGGGGGGGGGGGGATAAGAATATTTCATAATCATAATAATAAATCAGATCTAAGCATAATCACTGCAAGATCATAAGAAATACTACGGGCAGTGATCATATAAATAATTGCTAACTAATGTTGAGTTACTATTTAAAAACTAATGCTAAAGATCATTTCAAATGAATTCTGAAAACCAACAATCTCTAACTGTACCGGAGACGATCAACACATATAAATACTGGCATTTAATCATTCTTATGTAATAGCATTGGTATTCATATTAGTAGTATCATAACTATTAATAATAATTGCTAGATGATAACTGGATATTTTTACATTTAGTACTAATTAGAATGAATCATGTTTTATTCAGGATTACTCCTAATATAAAAATTACAGATGCAAATATGTAGAAATTAGTATTAAGTAACCTTTAGTACAATATTAATAGCTGGATTAGTGTTTTATGATGAAGACTGGTTTGTTATTAGAATATTAATCATTATTAAGTGAGAGTGATTATGAAATTCAGCACTGCACAACAACAACAACAACAACAACAGTGAGGAAATGCAGAAGTAGTGATGATTTGTCCGCACCTGTCGCGGAGGTTGGTGTGTGTGTGTCCCCGCGGTGTGTGTGTGTGTCCGGCGCAGTTCTCCGCGCTGCTGGGTGCCGTGCTGCGGCGCTCCTCCTCGGCCAGAGTCAATGCGGAGCTCCGGCTCTTCCCGGTGACCTCCTGCACCTCCGCGGCGGGTTTCATCTTCCTCAGGGACGCGGGGCCCGCGGCGGTCAAGCAGGAGCTCTTTGCCGCTTTCCTGGACTTTTTGAGCGCCGCTGGCAGCAGGAGGAAGAACGCGAGTCCCTTCATGATCCGGCCGTGATGTCCGCATGAGTCCTCGGTCAGGACCGGAAAACTCCGCGGTCTGCTCCACTCTCCTCCCTCCGCCGCCTCCAGCCGAACCGTCCCGCTCCCAAACGCCTTACTTCTCATCGCATGGTCTTCGGGGACAAAAGGAAAGAAACAATAGACTTATAAAGTCTTCTACATTGAAAACGTCACGCGCGCTTCGTTATAAACGGAGAACGGCGGCTTTCCCGAATGCGGAGCTCCAGCGACATGACGGAGTTTAGTGTTCAAATCGCCCCGCCCCTTTCTCCCACCCACTTTTCAGTCCACCAATCAAATGAGATCCCACTGATGCGGTTCTTTGCCGTGCGCTTGACATTGTGTATTGCGTAGTGCGCATGCGCGTCGGTCTGATGAACGTCAATGTAAATACATTCTAAACAATAATAAGAATAATTTAATATTTTAAAAATAATAATAATTTGTTTTAAGAACATAGTGCACGACATGCACACTAAATGAAATGTACTCTATGTATGTATTTATGTACGTACTTGTGTGTTTATTATTATTATTATTATTTTGTGTTTATTAATGTAGTGTATATACGTTTGGATGATGACGTCATGGATGTTTGTGTTTAACGGGTATAAACGTGTATATACTGTGTAAAGCGATCTCTGAGGAAAGAGCTATATAAAATAATCTAATTATTATTTATTATTATTGAATTATACTGGAAACAAATTTGGATCATTTCAAACTCACCTAAGGTAATACTTGTACATTGAATTGTTTTGTATTAATATAATTTTTTTTTATAATTGACTCTTGTGTATACACATTTATTTAAAAAAAAAAAAAAA
>JAFFST010053312.1:56752-67736 GCA_022414735.1 Noturus placidus
ACCGCCATTTTAACCGCACGTCCTCTTTACTCACGGGTCATTTATTATTCGGTGGTGTTTTTTGTTGTTGCAGATTATGGATATGATTTTGACGACGATGATTGACTTTAGTGCCGCCGGGTGTGAGCGAGATGGTCTTCTAACATCACAAGCTGCTAACCACACCCACACACACACACACACACACACTTCACTGCTGCTCCTGCCTTACACTTGAAGAAACATGTTGTATTACACAAACACTGTGACACAGTTATAAAGCTGCTAATATGAGACAATGCAAACATATACGTGTGTTTGATTACTAGTGTGTGTGTGTGTGTGTGTGTGTGTGTGTGTGTGTTTTATCCCTAATATGGTCCAATTAGTGAGACAGGGAGCATAGAACAATCTTCAGCTTGTGTGACATCTCTCTGGGGTGTGTGTGTGTGTGTGTGTGTGTACGCGTGCACTTCCCATAATTATATTAGCATGACATATGCATGATGACTCATGGCCATCTGCATCTAAATGGATTGTGTGTGTGTGTGTGTGTGTGCGCGCTAGTTGGTGAGAGAAGGAGAGATAGTAGCCAAAGACAATGTTCAAAATGCCTTACAACATTTATAGAAAAGCCTTGCTCTGTGTGTGTGTGTGTGTGTGTGTGTGCGCGCACTATTCTGCTAAAATCTATTAGGGTTCCAGTCTCTCGCAGGTTTATATTGTGATAATTGTTTGGGTTTTTTAATTTATATATTTATTTTCTTGTTAATTTAGTTACACTGTGAACATGATTATGCTAAACATTATTATTATTATTATTATTATTATTATTATTACAGATTAGCGCTTTAGCTATCCTGTGATGATTCTTTTCACACTCTTGCCTTTCTGACTTTTTCTTCAGCGATGACATTCAGTACAAGATTCCAATAAAAGAAGAGTGACTGACGTGTAGAGAATATCGATATGGTATCAAACCAAACTGCAATTATCATTTGACGTGTGTGTGTGTGTGTGTGTGTGTTTGTGTGTGTGTGACACAGCACCACACGGAGTCTACAGTGGTGACCTACTTTGTTTTAAGAATGTCTGTCACATTATCTTTGTCCTGTGCGTCCCCCCCCCTCTCTCTCTGTCTCTCTCTCTCTCACTCTCTCTCTCACTCTGTCTCTCACTCTCTGTCTCTCACCCTCTCTCTGTCTCTCACCCTCTCTCTGTCTCTCACCCTCTCTCTGTCTCTCACCCTCTCTCTCTCCCTCTCTGTCTCTCCCTCTCTCTGTCTCTCCCTCTCTCTTTCTCTCTCTCTGTCTCTCTCTCTCTCTCTCTCTCTCTCTCTCTGTCTCTCCCTCTCTCTCTGTCTCTCCCTCTCTCTTTCTCTCCCTGTCTCTCCCTCTCTCTGTCTCTCTGTTTGTGTCCTTGTGAATGAACACTGCAGGTAAAGAGGATTTGGAAGATGGAAATCCTTCGTTCTCCGGGTGTCTTGGAGTAGCATTATACTTTAAGAAACAATCATTTCTAAGTCATTTAGTGCTGTAACTGAGCTGCCTCTTAATTTGGTCATATGGCTCCACCTAGTGGTCATTAAGATTGAATACATGCAGCAACACCTGTACACTACCTGCAAAAAAAATATAACCCAAACCAAAATATATTTAATATGAGCAAATATATCTAACATTTCTTATTGTGAGAGTATTAATATTATTATTAATCAAATACAAGATTATTCAGCATTTTTTTCTTTGCTAATTTAAAGTAACATTAGCATGAAACTAAGAGACAAGTTATTCTCGTGTGAAGGTGATCGGTATCCAATGAAAACTGGTGTGTGTTTTTTAATATTCATAAATAATTGGTCGAATGGATTGGTAGCTGAGAAGATAAGAAAAATATATAATTCATCTCAGTCTGTTTTTTTTCTTGGTTGTGTGCGTGTGTTTTACACTTCAGAAGAGAAGATGATTACGTTCATGCTTCTTAAAATGCTATTAATTAGATTAACAGTACATAACTGGACCTTAATCATCAGTGTTGTACATTTGAGTCTGTATTACAAATCAGCTGGGTGCAGACGCAGCGTATAACGTGTGTGTGTGTGTGTGTGTGTGTATAAAACGTCATCTTAAAAAAAACATTTGTCACGTGCTGGTTCGTGAATTGCAGAATCATATTTACAAAATCCCCAGCTTTATTTATTTATTTATTTTATTTTATTTCTTTTTCTTGGACCAGTGAAGTGCTGAGATTTGTTGCTTTTTCTTTTTTTCCTGTTGTTCTGTCGAATGGCCACTAGAGGGGGCTGATACTTATGGACTATAAGAAAACGCTGCACGTCTCCTAGTAAAAACAAAACCATTAAGCTTACGCGTTGTTTTAAATCACAAGCAAACGCGATTTCCTCACTTCCCGGAACTTTACACACTCGTTTTCCTACTTTAAAATAATTTTATTTCAATAGACTAAAAACATGGCAGTTTTTGTATTTCTGCTCAGTCCCCGTGTCCTTTCCTCTCACATCAAACCGCCTAGATTGGACAAACCCAAGAATATCAACAAGGATGTGGCTCCACAATCTCTAACCCTGATCTCTGAGCAAACTGTTCATCTCTCCAGTCAAATGCTAGTAGTTGAAGGGGGGGAATACTTTTGAAACAGGTTTTATTTTTATGAAGAAAGAGGATTATAATTAAAATGTCTTGTCCAAAATGTCTCTACTGTACAATAATCTGTAATATAGATGTGTGTGTGTGTTATTACAGCTGCCTGTAAGTGTGCAGATGTTTGTGATGTAATCTGCTGTGTTTTTCCACGGACAGCACACACACACACACACACACACACACACACTCAGAATAAAACTAACCGCTTCAGAAGTTACCGTCGTGTCTGAAAACCACTTTTCTTAGTTCTATGTGAATGAATAAACACTCCTCTGTTCTGTAGTGCTGACACTGGAGACTCCTTCCCATAAATGTTACGTCTCCTCACAGAAACATTTTTGTAGAGCGTCCGGAGTACGAGTGCCTGTGAATGAGCGGTTACTATAGAAACGAAACCTGTGATCTGCAGCTGCACTACAGTCAGAGCTGAAAACTATTCAACTCCTTTCAACCAATCACGATCCAGAATAGAACAGCGCTACGGGATACGATTGATCTCTCGCCCTCTCTCTTACAGTATGTGTAAACTGTGTGTGTGTGTGTGTAAGAAGCAAGTGAGAACTTGTAGGGATTTAATGGGACGTGTAAGTGTTGGCCTGCTGATTTACGAGGACGTTGTGGGGAAAGTCCACGTTCTGTACAGAAATAATGATGAAGAAGCACTAATCTGAACGCCGAGGTCCTTGCGATATCCGCTCTAGTTCTTTATTTCATTTCTATAAAGAAATAAACGAGAGGTGACCGTTGTTTACGGTGATTATTACGTGGAAGGAATGGATTCTGTAGTGTGTAGTCAGCCCCAACTAAAAATGTCTCTGCCACAACACATCGCTGCCACAACACATCGCCGCCGCATTAGCCAACGCACAGACCGATTCCTGCTCAGTTCCCGTTCACATTGTCTCGATACGACATCTCGCCGCCACTGTTAGGGCTGGTGCGCCTTTAAATCAACCCGTAATCATACTGATAATATTCCCGCCAGTTCCTGGTCCTCATTACCACAAGTGTTCTGGAGAACATCTCAGGTCTTTGGTGTACCCTCGTACCAACTCAACTCTAGTGTTGGGATGCTCTTGTACTTCTCAGGGTTTAGCACCAAGATGTTCCATTAACGGCACTTGATTCCTTCTTCATGGTAATTACCCGTTCACCAAACTGTATAGCACTGATACGGTGGTCCGAGAGCCTTCACGGAGATCCCGAGGGAATTGCTTTGGACGGGACGTTGTTGTTCTCCAGGGTTTCTATCCGTACCACCGATCCCTGGCCCTCTTCCTTACGTAGGATCCCGAGCAAACCGACCTGTGGACCACCGCTGGTGCCAGTGTAGGGTGGTCTCTATTTTTAGATGGTGGCACAACAGCAACTTTAAATCAGATCAATAGGATTCCTGGTTTTCTTGGTTCTCATCCCTGTGGGGAGGATGGAGGGAGGGAGGGAGGGAAGGGGGGTACTGGATAATGCACTCTGTCATACCTGTCTGTCTGACTAGGAGAACGTATTGCTGTTCCTCCTATGTGTTCTAAAATGTTTGATGTCTGTGCTGCGCAACCTCGACTAGTAATCACGTTCGGATCGTTGTCTCCATGTCTCAATTCTGAAGGTGTCAGAATGGACCGGAACCAGATTGTTTTGCGTTCCTCTCACGAGCGTTCCTAATCACCTCGCCTTTCCTCCTCGCCATATACACACAAGAAATCTCAATCTTTTCTCGGACCCGAGGAATCCGCCAGGGCCGGGTCTCCATTGTGGTTCCGACTGGTATCAGACGTGAACGTGAGAGTGCTTTAGTCATCATCCAGGGAAAATCATTTACATTTATTCATTTAGCAGACGCTTTTATCCAAAGCGACTTACAAATGAGACACACTCACACACCAGTGGTAGCAGAGCTGCATGCAAGGTGCTAGCTTGCCATCGGGGGCAACTTAGGGTTCAGTGTCTTGCCCAAGGACACTTCGGCATGGGATCACCCGGGCCGGGATTCGAACCACCAACCCTACGATTAGTGGATTAGTGGACAACCCGCTCTACCCACTGAGACACAGACGCCCAGATGGGAATCAGATGGGAATCTTAGTTTTGACCATTTCAGTCCTCTTGTTTTTGCTCAAGTCTTCTTTGTTTTTGTTTTCTCGCGCGTTCTCTTCTGCTTGGTTGGCATGTCAGGGTTATCGAATATGTAGAGACCGAACCTTCCTCATCTCACCTTCCTCTCGCTCGAATTAGACTAGATTATCTCTGATCAAAAGCAGAATGGTTGGATGGTTTTGGACAGACAAAACCTGATATTAGAAAAACATTCACATTCATGTTTCGATTTTCACATGGCGCCTGAGAGAAGCTTTAGAAAAGTGTGTGTGTGTGTGTGTGGGACTGTTTTAAAATCCTGCACCTGTTTGTACCTGCCCATGATGTTTCCCAAAATATACAAACAGAAACCCCAGTCGTTTAATCCTAAGCGCAGTTTAAACACACTGCCCAGGATAAAGCAGGAAGTCCGGAGGAAAGCTGTGAACATGTCACACAGCTCCAGTGTGTTCAGGTGTTAATGAACCTGACCTTCATCTCCGACAGCTCGTGTTTAATTCCTCATCCCAGACATCCAGGATGAGAGAGAGCGGATCTGACCGGCTCGGCCTGACCGGAAGGAAGGGGACGGTGACATGAATAAGCACTCTGTACAACCGTGTAGAGCAGAAAAGCATCTCCGGATGCACAAGCTTGCGTCAGGACTCGGAGGCTACGGTCGGCACACGGGTTCGGTCACGGGTTCGGCACACGGGTTCGGTCACGTCACACGGGTGAAGACCGTCAAAACCTTCTCCAGTCTTCCTTAACCAGTGATTATCTGCAGAGTATTTTGGGGATAAAGATGTCAAACACAGACGTGTTCAGATGTAAAACCAGATCATTTATGGACCGACTTTAAAAAGAACCCAGTTTTAACACGGTTAAAACTCTCTCTCTTTCTCACTTTCTCTCTCTCTCTCTCTTTCTCACTTTCTCTCTCTCTCTCTCTCCCTACTTCTCCTCCTCTGCACGCTACCTTCTTCTTCTTCTTCTTCTTCTCAACCTTAAATAGCAGGAAATGTTTCCTCACGCTGAAAAATGTCCAAACGTGTAGAACAATTACACAGGAACTTTAGCAGGGTCCGAGAAAATTTCCTCATCTGCCCAGGGTTCCTGCTCGGAAACGAAGGAACGCCGCGTGCCTGAGGAGTGAAAAACAGAGCTGATGTTCAAATACACCGATGCAGCTCCTCGTCTGTCTCCTTTCAAACTTGAGATCTGCTGGTATCTGTTCAGGTAACGTGAAGACGCCAGTCTCCTCACTCACGTCATCTCAATGTCATTAAAATGCCTGATGTTGAAATGCTTTATTCATTTCTGTGTAGTCTGGTCGACAGTAGAAGTCTCCGGAATGAGGTCATGACGTCATGGTGCTTTGAGATATGATCAGCTGAAGTGATTTGGATGCTGTAAATGTGACGTTAGGACATTATCCTGTAGCTTCTGTTACTCCTCTCTTTATAACACACACACACACACACACACACACACTCATTCTGTGTGTCTCCGTCATAAAAATCAGCTTGGAATATTGTTTCTATCACTGTAATAATAATATAACTTTCAGCAGAATGTAATTAGCTTATTTTTTTTTTAATACGAGACATCATAAAAATAATATTTAGGTTTTTATTAAGTTCTGGCCTGAATAAGTTATTGGTGTCTTTCAGAAACAAAGGTCTATTAGTAGCATTATATTCTAATACAACAACAACAACAATAATAATAATAATAGGGCACCACACGGTGGCTTAGTGGTTAGCACATCCGCCTCACACCTCCAGGGTCCGGGGTTCGAGTCCCGACAGGGCCATGTGTGTGCGGAGTTTGCATGTTCTCCCCGTGTGTCTCCGGGTACTCCGGTTTCCTCCCCCAGTCCAAAGACATGCATGGTAGGCTGATTGGCGTGTCTAAAGTGTCCGTAGTGTATGAATGGGTGTGTGTGTGTGTGTGATTGTGCCCCGTGATGGACTGGCACTCTGTCCAGGGTGTACCCCGCCTTGTGCCCGATGCCTCCTGGGATAGACTCCAGGTTCCCCGTGACCCTGATAAAGGAGTAAGCGGTTGAAGATGGATGGATAATAATAATAATAATAATAATATAGTAAGTGTTTTCCTTTCACAGTGAAGGTGATGAAGTAGCTGTAGTGTCCATCTCATCTCATGTCATCTCAACACCATGTGACTGAGATTTGCCCGGATTCATCGTCCAGCGAGACGAGTACCTTTTCAAGTCGTTAATCTCGCACCGACGTCTGATCCCCAAACATCGGGTCATGGCTCAGATCCTCTCCTTCAGTCAATTAAAGAGCGCTGAAAGACAAGCACACACAACCTAAAGCTCCTCAAACACATCAGGCAGACAGCAGGTATTGTGTGTGTCTGTGGTGGGGGGGACCAGACAAGGCTGATGTACGAGGTCAAAGGTCAAGCGTGTTCTCTCGCATGCCATCAGTCGCACGACTGAGCCGAAATAGAGATCTTAAAAGTCTTAAAGAGACGTGGGGTTTCCATTTGTGTGTGTGTGTGTGTGTGTGTGTGTGTGTGTGTGTGTGTGTGTGTGAAAGCACATGAATTAGAACAGGCATAAGTACAGATGTGTGTGGCTTTTTCACTTTTTGGGGTGTCCTCAAAACAAGTTCTGAGGAAGAGAGAGAAATGAACCCGTGTGTGTTGGACACATTTATATAGCTTTTTCATGTTCTGATTTTTAAACACATTTTTAACTTTTCTGGGGGAAAAAATTCCCCCAAAAATCCTCAAAAAGAAAAAGTTTTGGCATTTTCTGAAACACAAGGTGCCCTAGACGTGCGCGAGTACAGATTAGCTAATCGCCTGGCCCTCGCTGTATATACAGTTTACTTAAGAATCGTTCATTACTTCACTCACTCTGATTTTATGACATCACGTCACACCTTGTCAAGGTTACGAGCAGGCGGTGTTTGTTCTGCGTTTCCTCAGATTGTGCCGCAAATTGTTCAGATATATTTTCTTGACGAGGCTCGGCGAAGGAGCAACAATGGCTCCACATAAGGAAATTTCCTCTCTTTATTCGAACAGAATGGACCGAGTCAGAGAACGAGATTAGATTGGAGACCTCAGTCTTTTAAAAAAAAAAAATCCTTTACAGTGTGTGAGAGGGAGAACACGTTGGGGGGAGCGAGAGGGGGTATAAAGCGCAGATAGACCGGGCCTGATAACACGACTAATTACAGCCTTACTCGCGCTATCTCCATTCCTAATCTTGTTAAACCGTTTAAAGTGCTAGCGATACGAGCGCCCGTTTGCTCTGCTAGCGTTTAGCCCGGAAAGTTCCCACAAACACGTTCCCACGTCTGTTTTTATCAGAGCTGATAATTTCATGGCTGTTGTCCAAAATTGCTTCGTTATATGAAAGAGTTCCGATGAGGATTTAATCAGAAATCTTAAAAAGATACTCTGCTTGCTAACTGCTAGTTTGTGTGACTCTCGCACTCATGACACATCACAACATACATCATGACGCAGCATTATTTATTTTTCTTTCAAAAGAAGTTTCGTCAGGACTCAGACTGTGCTGTCTAGTATCTGAGACATTTTTAAAACCGTAAATAGACATGAATTCTCATGTTTTGGACAGCATGCTAGCTGCTTTAGCAGGCAGTTCAGTCAACTAGCTAGCATTTTCATTTCATTTAGCATCTAGCTCATTTTCAGCAGTCATAGTAGATGCTAGTAACTTTCTTCGAGCTGTTCGATATTAAAAGATAAATGTAAATACGTCAAACTGATTAACATAGCTGAGAAAATAGATTTTATAGGTTGCGACTGGGAAGTTTTAGAAAACAAACGGAATATTAACTAGGCACGAACGCTAGCGATTGAGACATCGCTACAGCTGGCTAGCAGTGAAGAGGAGAAAAATATCCTGGCTTGTCGTTTCTCCTTCCTGTTTCTTTCATAGTTGAAATCAGGGCTGCGAAATGATCATCCTGATTATTTTGATCAATATTGAGATCTCGATTATTTATCACGATTATTCATTGATTTTTAGTAAACAACATATTTTTGTCATGTGTCATATTTTCAGTTCATTTTACAGACCGTGTGCGAATAAATTACTGTTCACCTTGTAAACAAATACAATAAACCAACAATGTTCAGTGTTTGAAGTCTGCTCGTCTTAAATATATTTAATACTAGCAGCCCTAGTATATAAATAAATGCCCCCCCCCAAAAAAACCCGAACAATTTCTTTCTACGTTCTGTTTTATTACATGTAAGGATTTCTTTCTTTTTTTTTTTTATCTTTTGAAAGATCACAGTTGACACCATTTTGTTCACATAGACTTACATGGCTTGTCTTTTGAAACCGCGACTGTTTGGACAAGCAAAGATCACAAGAACTGTCGCTGTGAAGGTTCTGGAGACTAATCCGGCGCCTTCTCCCACTTTACCCCTCTTTCATCCCGTGTTTTTTAATCCCTTGCTTTTCATCCCAGTTCATGTCTAGAAGCTCCGAATGCTACTGTATAAATAGTAAAGCTGTCTGGACTTAAAATAAACTCCTGTTTGTTTGTCATCCCTCCATCCTTCTATTGACTCTTTTTTTTTTTTTTCTTCTTCTTGAAATTATTCTTTGTTCATCCCGTCCATCATCCAATAGAAGTTGTTTCGTCGAGTGTAGACCTGGTAAGTGATTATTTTTGTACACTCTGGGGGGGAAAAAAAAAATCTTCAAAGGTTTCATTACATAATCGCTTCCAAAAATGGTTGAACCGTCAATGGTTCCTCCAGATGAACCAACAAAGAACTCTTTAGGGCTTTTCCTAAGAAACAGGGCATTTTGCAAACGTTCCTATTTACCCTTTCATCCTTCCATCGTCCATTCATTTTATTTTTGACTTCCAACAGTGTTGTGAACAAAAGACTTTATTCATAAACTTGTTCGTCATTATACAGAACATTTCATATGGTTCTGGAACCCTTAAGGGTTCTTCGACTGAGTGTTTTCCTTTCTGAAAGGGTTCTGACCTAGAACCTGTTTAGGAACCCCTTGAAGAACCCAGGCTGTGTTTGCATTTGTCTCTTGAGTATTGACTCTTAGGGGGAAAAATGTTCTGGAAAGGGTTCTTCGAAGAGTTAAAGGTTCTTTGATTCCTAAAATGTCCTTCTTGAAAGCCTTTTTAATACGGGTTCTACACAGAAGAGTTCCCTCAGACGAACAACCAAAGTAGCCCTTGAGGAGGGTTTTGGATGGTTATCGGTTCTATCTTTCAAACTAGGTTCTATGTGAGCGTATTTATCCACCGGGTAAGTGTGCTGTACACACTCCAAATTACTGGTCAACATTTTCTTCCTAATACCTATTAGGAGTTTATCAGTTAACTGTCATGGTGCTTTGGTCTTCAGGAAAAAAAGGTTCTTCAAAGGTTCTTTAAGGGCTCTTTCTGGTCAGGACACACTCTGAGCTATGTGAAATCTTTAAGTGTTCCCTCAGAAGGACAACTGAAGAACCCTTAAGAGTGTACATTCAGTATTTGTGTTTGTTCAAGTGGATTTTTTCATAAACAAGCGAACGCCGTGTGATTGTAGGTGCGTGTGTTTGACAATGCGCGAGAGAGGATCAAAAAATTCTTGTGAAAACATTTTGCCTGATAACCAGATGCAGAGGAACAGGATTGTAATGCGAAACGTTCCTTTATCCTCTCCTTAAATCAGGTTCTGCGAGTGCAGATCTGCAGAAAGGCCTTACTGGCGAGGACGAGTATCAGCAGAGGGCGCAAACACACACCCTTCAGCCCGAATGCCTTCACACACTATTTAGGACTCATAGATCATGTTATTCCACTACTTGCAAGAATGTTTTCCCTGTCTTTAGGAAAAATATCATTAAAAATGTAGCACATTCTTGGTTTTTTTTTTTTTTTTTTTTGGAGGATCCTGAAGTATAATCTCAGCCATTATTTGGTTGATATAAAGATTTGTCTGTCTTTGCAATGGATTGTTGATAGGCTGTTGCAAATATATTTTCACATCTCCTCACATTTCTCAAGGAAGTTCTCATGCTCAGCAGCTCGGAGTAAAAAAAAAAAAATGATTTTTGCAATTCCTGCGAGAGTCTGCGAGTTTATAATGGATGGCGGTAGTCAAAGAGGATTTTTCTGACTTTCCAAAAATGTGATGCTCGAGCCAGAGTACGCAGCGCTCAATGTGTGCTCCAGGGCTGGGTGAAATTTTGGAGAAAGAAGAAAGGAACTACTGGATCTCTCTCCCTCTCTCGCTCG